>APFE030469154.1:0-17911 GCA_000404065.3 Pinus taeda
TTAGGTTAGAGTGTGCTAGAGTCCGGTTTTCACATCTAAACCATTATTAATTTTATTTTTTTTATTTTTTTTAAAATAATTTTTTTTAATTTTTTTATTTTTTCTAAATGGAAATGAAATGAACTAAGGTAGAGATACTACAACTGAAGTCTACAATACCTCAACCTCCCTTTGCTGAGATACAGTTTGAAGAAAATCCTCCTTGGTGATGGGTTTATGATAGAGTTTCAACCTATGGCCATTGACAAGAAAAGGGTGACCTTCTCCATCAATGGTAATAAGTTGGACTGATCCATTCTCATGAACTTGAACTATTTCATATGGGCCCATCCAATGTGTGGTAAACTTGGCTTTATGATCTCTGAATTTAGAGTCAAAGAGTAAAGCCTAATCTCCTTCTTTGAACTATTTCTTCTTGATATGTACATCATGCCACTGCTTCCTTTGTCTTTGCATGAGGAGTGTTGTCTCCTCTGCTTGCTGCCTCCTTTCATCCAGCTGGCTCAACTATTGAATTATTTCTTGTTGTGCTTCATTAAGATCAATTCCCAAATCTGCAGCCATCTTAAAAGTATGTAATTGAAACTCAATAGGAAGCATTACCTCTTTTCCATACACCAACTAGTATGGTGTAAATCATGTAGTATTCTTCCACGTGATTCTATAAGCCTAGAGTGCATCTTTGAGCTTCTCCTCCCAATTCTTTTTGTTCATGGCTACGTTCTTAGTGATAATTCCTTCCAATGTTTTATTTGTTGATTCCACTTGGCCATTCGCTTGTGGATGGTAAGGTGTACTTCTTTTGTGCTTGATTTGATATTTTTCGGTGATGTCCTTAACTAACTTTGAAGTAAACTGAGTACCCTGATCTGTTACTATCTCCCTTGGTACTCCATACCTTACAAAAATTTCTTCAAAGAGGAAATTTACCACTGTTTTTTCAGTTGCCCGGACTAGTGCTTTAGCTTCAGCCCACTTTGTCACATAATCAGTACATACTAGGATGTACTTCTTACCATTGGAAGTTGGATTGATGGGTCCTATGAAATCTAGAGTCCATTTTTCAAATGGCTCTAGGTGTACTTGAGACTGAAGTGGCATCTCATCTGTAGCTGTTGGTCTACCCATTCTTTGACAGCTATCACAACTCTTCACATACTTCTTGGAATCCTTAAAAACAGATGGCCAGTAGTACCCAAGACTAAGAATCTTGAATGATTTTTGTTTAGCTGCAAAATGCCCACCACACGGTTCATCATGGAAAGATTTCAAAATATCAATTATTTCATCATTTCTTACACATTGTCTAATAATCATATCATAACCAGTGTAAAATAAATCGCCATTAACCCATGAGTATCGAGCACTTTGTTTGATTAGCCTCTTCTTTTCCTTTGGAGTAAAAGATGGAGGTGTTCTTCCTATGGACAAGTAATTGACCAAGTCAGCATACCAAGGATTCACTATTGAAATTGCAAATAAATTTTCATCTAGAAAAGAATCACCGGAACAACCTCACCTTGATTTTGCAGTCTAGAAAGAAAATATGCCACCTAATTCTCCTTACCTGGTCTATCTAACACTGTGATGTTAAATTCCTGTAACAATAACAACCATCTGGTAACTCTGCCACTAGTTATTGGTTTATTCATTAAATGCTTAATGGAAGAATGGTCAGTATGTACAAAATCCTCATAACCAGTTATATAATGTCGGAATTTATTCACAGCATGTATGAATGTAGGCATTTCGTTTTATTTGACTGTGTAGTTTAATTATGCAGGTGTTAGATTTTTGCTAATGAAATAGATGGCATAATGACAAGACTCCTCTTTTTGGCCTAATGAGGCACCTACTGCAGTATCAGATGCATCTGTGAAGATGTGAAATGGTAGGTTCTAGTTAGGTCCTTTTAAGACTATTGTGGTTGATAACTTTGCTTTGAGTGTTTCAAATGCTTGCTCACAAGTATCATTCCAGTTGAAAGATGCATCTTTGGCTAGAAGCTTAAACAAAGGTAAATTTATTCGACTAAAATGCTCAATAAATCTTCTGTAATAGCTTGCATACCCAAGAAAACTTCTTACCTCTTTTTGAGTCTTCGGAATTGGAAAATCGAAAATGATTTGGATTTTTGATGGATCAACTTTAATGTCGTGAGAAGAAATATAGTGTCCTAATACTATCCCTTCATTTAACATGATAAAACACTTTTCATTGCTCAGGGACAGATTAGCTTCAATACATCTCTTCAAAAACTTTTCAAGATTCGTTAATGCATGCTCAAATGAATCACCATACAATGAAAAATTATCCATATAAACTTCAACACAGTCATGAACTAAATCAGAAAAAATAGCTAATACAACTCTCTGAAATGTAGTTGGAGCATTGCAAAGTCCAAATGGAAAAACATTATAAGCATAAGTGCCCCAAGGACAAGTAAAAGTGGTTTTTTCCTAGTCCTCTACGGCTATCCTGATCTGGTTGTAGCCACTCAAACCATCAAGAAAAGAGAATGATGATTTCCTAGCTAATGTGTCTAGCACTTGGTCAATAAATGGTAGTGGGAAATAACCTTTGAGGGTTGCTTTGTTCAATTGTCTATAGTCAACACAAATCCTCCACTTACCATTTTTCTTGGGCACTACTACCAATGGGGATACCCATTGACTGTCAGAGATAGGATAGGTAAAATTGACTTTTAACAGTTTTTATAATTCCTCTCTAACGATATCCTGAAGCATGGGGTTCATTTGTCTCTGTGGTTGCCTCACTAGTTTGATATTGCTATCTATATAAATATGGTGGGTGCATGTTTCGGGGCGGATTCCGTGCATACCGGTGTAGTCCCAAGAAAATGCTTTCTGGTATCCTCTCAATAATTGAATCAATTTCTCTTCCTGAGATGAGTCTAGGTGACTGCCAATATTCAAATTTTTTCTTGGACTAATCTCTATGGTCTTACTCTGTGTGTTTGTGATGGACTGGATAGGAAAAATGTTGTGAAACATTGTTTTCAAAGAATGAATGGTGCATGTTTCCTGAAAATTTTGTGCCAAAAGTTCATCAGCAGCATGGTATTGGTCATTCCTCAATTCTTCGGAAACATCAGGTTGAGAGAGGAACAATTCTACCAAATCATCATTATTATGTTCTTGAAAATCATAGATTTGGTTGATGTTGAAAACAGATTGAACTTATACCTTATCATTGTATTTACCATCAAGCCATAAATTGTGTGCTACTACTGGTGATTGTGCTGATGGGTAAAGAGTGAGTTGTTTTCTTTCAGTTCTTCGTGAAATGATCATATTACCCGATCTACATCCTATGAATGCATCAACAGTTTCTAACCATAGTCTACCAAGAATGATAGGGTTCCCTCCTAAATTGGATTTTGGCTGGAGAACTAAAAAGTCCACTGGATACTCCCAAGAGTCCAATGAAACAATTATGTCCTCCAAAATCCCTTCAGGAATCACTTTAAGACCTATCACGAGTTCTAAAAACAATTGTTGTGTGCTGCAAGTTTGTGAGCTGGAGTGTTTTCATGGTTTCAAGAGTCATCACATTTATTGCGGCCCCAAGACCAATTAAGATGTTTGGAATATGTATGTTGTTAATGATTGTAGTGACTATGGGAATACCAGGATCAGCATACTTTTACATTGAAATGGTGTTTGTCATAAGGCAAGCTAAATGTCCAATAACATGAATGGTTTGTGGATCAACTCTTTTCCTAGTAGGCTTCTGAAGGCACAGTTCTCTGATGGATTTAGTATATATGGGAATGTCTTTTATGGCTTGTAGTAGCGGAATTTTTATATAGACATTCTTTAGCTCATCTAAAACATCAAACTGTGGTATAGACATGGGAACTTTTGTTTGGACCAATCGATCTGGAAAAGGTGGTGGATGCAATGGTTGCATTTGTTTGTGTTTGATGTCATCATTTGGTTTCCTTTGAATGGGAGTTTCATTTTCATTTTCTTTGTTTTCTCCTTGTTTTTCAACTGCTGGAGATTCTTTGTGAAGTACCTTACCAAACCTCAAATTGATATTTTGCAAGCGTAATGTGGGATATGAGGGTCCCTCATCTACATTGTAAGCTGGTCTCTCTGCTCTGTTATTTGGATTTGGTACAGGTTGAGCAGGGATTTGAGTAGGTCTAGGAGGTTGTGGGTTAGATGGAAGTTGTAATTGTGTTGGATTTATTGGTGGAGGAGCAGGCAATTGTTGTTGAGTGGGTTGGGATTGATGTGGGTAAACAACTTGCTGTTGAGGATATTGCTAATATGATTGAGGATATGGCGAATATGGCTGATGGTATTGTTGATATGGCTGTGAATATGGTTGGTATGGTTGAGGGTATGGTGGATATTATTGAGAGTATTGCTGAGATGGTCTCCATTGTTGTTGTGGGTAACTTTGGTGTTTCCATGGCATGAGTACATTCCATGAATTCGGAACATACATATGATCATGTGCAGGAAATTGTAAATTCTGGTTCTGGAACATACCTTGAGGTGGAGGTCTTGGCTGCCATGGTCTCTTTACACCCATAAAATACACATTCTCCATATCTGTATTGGCTGCCACATTATAATTCTGTAAAACCTTATCTTTAGAGCAATGAAATATATCATGATTTTCAGTACAAAAGGCACAAACTTGAATATTTTCTAATGGGCAATCTTTTAAGGCATGCTTCTTCTGTCATTTTGGACAAAAGATAGCCATCATTTGATCTTCCTCTTCTTATCTTTTCTTAGCTTTAAGAGTGTCAATTTGGGCCCCTAATGTACTCAACAGATCTGTTTTTAATTCCTCTAACAAGTTTCCTATTTCCGCTCGTGTGACACTAGCTGAAGCAGATTTTGTGGCTTTGGATGATCTGGTTCTTTTTCCAATTTTTTCTTTGCTCCTAGAATACTTTTCACATAGATCAGCAATTTCTTCGAAAGGTAAGGTGGAAATATCACCTTTTCCCACCAAATTAAGATCATCTAAGTATTCCTCTCGAATGCCCTTCAAAAATATTGTTCTAATGAGATCAAGAGTCATGGATCGATATTTTGATTTTTGTAAATTGTAAGCAAATCGTTCCAAGTACTCTTCTAGACTTTCATCCTCTTGTTGATTCATCTTAAGGATATAATCTTTAGAATCCTTTGATCTACAATAAGGTTCATATTTCCTTATAAATATTCTTCGCATGGCATCCCAATCAGTTATTGCATGCTCACCAAGTCCCATGAACCATCTTAATGCTGATGCCTTTAATGTTGCTGGGAAGAGTCTAAGCCTATGGGCATCATCTGTGTAACCATATGTTCAACATATAATGTCAAACTCAAACAAGAATGAATCTGGGTCTTCTGAAGCCATGCCATAAAAGTTTGGTAACATAGAAGGAGGTATGTTTTTCATTTTTATTTCCTCATCATGATTGTCTTCTGGTTCGTGGATAGGAAATTTAAAGGTTGATTCTTCCTCCTCTCCTTGATCGTGTTGTTGTTCAGGAGTGGGTCTTCTTGTTGATCCTCCTCCTTCCTCAGCCACTTTTATAGATTCCTCTGGTGAGTTGATTGCTTGTTCAACATCACTCGTTCCAAAGAGTTGTTCTAGAGATTGTTGAGTTATTTTTCTACTTTCTCTCTTTGTAGAGGATTCAGGGAGATGTTTCTTTTGAGATTCATGTGCCAATAGGATTTGTATCTCAATAAGTGTAAGTCTTTGGCCTGATTTGTGTGTATCCTCTAACCCTTGTATGGTGTTTTCCTCAGCTGGTATTGTGTGTTCAGTTTTTCCCAAAGGGTCTGCTCCTGGTGATAGGTTAGTTTTTGGATGGGGGGTTTTTGTGAATCTACCTCTATTATCTCTAGATCTAGGCCTAAGCAAACATGATTTCTAAAGTGACAATCAAATCTATGTTGTGTTTTTAGTTTTTTTTTGTTGATTTAAAAAAATATATATATATTTTGGTTGATTTTTTTTCGAAATCCTCTAACTACGCCTCCCCAGAAACGGCGCCAAAATGTAGTGGCCAATCTAGGGTGCTAGATTAGACTAGATTTATTATCGACCAAGGTAAGTAAACTTCGAGGCATGTGTCTAAAATATATAGACATAAAGGATTCCTAACTAAGTGTTTGTTGTGATAGGCAACAGTACTTCTTTACAGAAGGTTAAAATATGCTTCCCCTCAACTTAACACTCAGATCACCTAGGTTATCTAACTGTCCTAAGGATACAACGTATGGTTGGACTGAGATTTTAATCCCCTTACAAGGATGCTATGCACAAAAGATCTGTCTAGTTAACACTGAAGCATTCATAAAGAAATCAAAAGCACACTAAACTTTAAATGCATAAACAAACAGAGTCTATGGAGATGCCTTAAAATATAACGATGGATCAAATCTCTTACAAGACCTGGTTCAATGATCTAACGATAAAATATTCAAGCTATCACCATAAATACCATTTGTAAGAATTTATAACCAAATCGACAAATTCATAAACATGGAAATAACATTAAATAGTATGTGTTCTATGTAAATTCAAAAGCTGCTAAGGAAACGAAATTAACAATATACCATTTCACGTAGGGCCCGTCCACGTTTCAATGGTACACTGGAATGAACTCAAGCAACGAGAGTATTAATGCATAGCCACTGCTGGAGTAAAATCGTAACTATATTCAACCGCTGAAGATTGCAATCACATACAAGAGTTTGGTTCTCAAAACGATACACATAGATAATAATCGTAACTGTCTCCAAAAACAAAAATAATACACAGTCGTTATCTGCCTTCCTATCTGAATCAAATGTACATTCATTAAGCAAATGTTTCTGCTTTTACAATGGAGTGATTTTTCGTCATTCTAATCTAAACCGATTTCCCAAAAAAAGACAAAACGAAACTGGTTTTGAAACCATGGCTTTTACTGCCTTTGTAACCAAAAGGTTGGGGTTTGACCCAGCGTTGACCGCATAACCAGGAGCTTTTGTTCTGCTGTAAAATCGATTTTTCTCCATGCATGTACATTCAGGAGCTCGTTCCTATCCATTTCTTTGGCTTTCCTATCATGCTACGTGTTAGATGATAAACCATTTACAAGATGTTATGACTTCCTGTAACATTTTTGTTGAAAAATCCTAATTTCTAACATAAAAATTCATAAATTAACTTTAGTGCAAACTAACAACTATAATGATATTAACTAATCAATTTCGATGGATATAAAGGGGTCTATGGAGGGAAAAGATAGAAAAATGATGGTGTTTTTAGAAGAAAAAGATGGTAATGGAATCGTACCAACAAGACCTATGACAAAGTTAAAATATTCTGGAATCCCTCTGCAACACAAGGTTATAGGCAATGGATTAAGGCGGATCAAATCTTAAGACATGGAACAGAACAAGCTCAAGGATATACTCAGATGGGGTTATGAAGAAAAAGGCACCTTCTCCACTAGGGAAGCTTATAATATAATAATCAAGGATCATATGGTTAAAAACCCTCTTTGGAGCAATGTCTGGGACGCTAACAATTGGCCGAAAAGCTCCACCTTTCTCTGGCTCTTATGTCAAAACAAGATCCTCACATGGGACAATCTCAGAAAAAGGAACTATCATGGGCCCTCAAGGTGCCCGAATTATAGACAAGAAGAGGAATCCATAAAGCATCTTATGCACTCTTGTCCTATTGCGCGCAAGCTCTAGGAAAAAGTCAGTTTTCGATGCCAAAAAGAAGGTAGAATACATGGAGACATCATAGCTATTGTTTGCAACTGGGATCGGAATCCTTATCAAAGCAAGATCTTAAAATTCTTATGGAAGCTCATTCTGGGCATCCTCATGTGGACCATTTGGAAGGAGAGAAATCAGAGAATCTTCAAGGATCTTTCTAAGCCCTTGGAGAATCTTTGGAAAATCATCTATCAAAATATCAAGGAAACCTTACTTCGCCATACCTAGTATCAGGAGGACTTTCCCTCTATTCCCCAAGAACAAAACATTTGGGCCAATTGGAAACTTCAATGGAATCAATAACCTATTACCAAAGGAACACCTTCTTCATCGAGTCATTCTCTTGAAAACTGGATCCCTCCTCCCAAGCATATGTTCCAGCTAAACTTTGATGGGGCCTCAAAAGGTAACCTTGGTAACTTAGGCTTTGGAGGGATTTTTAGAGACTACAAGGGCATTCCTCTTGTTACCTTTTTAGGACCAAGACATTGGGATACGAATAATTTGGTGAAACTGGATGGTCTTTGGCAGTGTCTTACTCTTGCTCAAAATAAGGGATTCTTTCCACTTATTGTAGAAGGCGACTCTTAGATCATCATAAATATGGTCACCAAAATTATGCAAGGCACTCCCTCAAGCAAAGTTAGTAACAGTTGGAGAATGGCGAAGCGGCTTAATCTCATTGAAATCTGGCTCTCTTCTCACAGGGAAATCACTCTCAAGTACATCCGTAAGGAAGGAAACAAAGTGGTTGATTTATTAGCTAATATTGGAGTTGAAAGTGGATTGGAACTTCACACAGGCTCAATATCCAGAATGGCCTATGAATCTCAACTCATGGATTACCAAAATATGGTGAAGAAGGAAATGGAACAGGGAGAAGATAAGCACCCGGATGCGAGTGATATTATAGCTCATTAATGGTGATATTTATGAGTGACGGCGCTCGACCTTGCCAGCTGCTGGCAAACGTTAATCTCCAAATCTATACATGGTTCATGATGGCTCACATAAGGTGCAAGTAGGTCCGTCTGTAGGTTGATTTTAATGCACACATCGACTGAGACAAGGAAGTTGTTGGTTTTATCATGGAGTATTCGGCCTTCAAGCCCTTTGTTTTCTCCTCGTCCTGTAACCTCTATCCGCCATATGCAGGACTCTTGTGTAGTAAATCGGTCTCAGGTGTTCATTATTGGCTCCTGGTTGCTCTTAATTCTGGCTCTGGGTTGCCTATCTCCCATTCTCTTTCCTGCTCTCTAAGCCCTCCCCAGGTTCCTTTGGTGCAGTCTTGGCTCTTCCCTAAAGCCTCCAGTGCTACTGTGATGTCCCCTAGCCGCTTAGCCATGGTCCGTCATTGCATGAGAAGCTGCCATGGAGGGAGCCTTGGTGGTCGCTCGTGGCCTCAAGCTGCTCAATTTTTGGATTAGCCTTTGCCCCCCTGCCTCTCCTCCTTCATCCGAAGCAAATTCTCCTCTGCCCAGCCCTTCTCGCAAACATTTCCCACATAATTCTTTCTAAACAACTCACTTTAAATTTCAGAGTAGCCTGAATAGGCCCATCATCATGGCTAATATCACCATAATTTTCTCTGAGGAAGAAGCTCAGATTCAAGCTCCTATGCATACTATGGCAGAGCATCCTCCAGGCGTTCTCAGAACTGCGGGCAACCTTGGCACTGGGCAGATTTCGGCAGATGAAGGTAAGGCAGAAAAGTGTGGCAATATGCATAGTGAGGGTGTCAATCCAGAAGCTTCTCGGCCACCATGTGGCTACTCTCATGAAGCCACAATCTCGATGGCCTTTGTTGGAAGCTCTAGTGGCACCCGTCTTGCGTTGGTTCCTCCAGGTGGAAGCAAAGCTGGTGATGTGGATCGTGATGGAGAAGTCTAGTATGGAAATGCATGCCCTGTCGTTGAGGAGCCTCCAGACCAGGACGTCCCCATGTGATGCCACCTAGTCTCCTTCATGTCTTCTCAAAGTTTTCTCGTTGGTCAATGTTCAGGTTCGAACTCTTCTAGTTTAGAGGTTCTAGTCTTGTTTCTGCGGTTCAGCAATCTGGTTCTATGTCTTTGTGGCTCAGAAGTATATTGTTTTGGTTTCGTTCCTATGATTCGGTAGACTGGTTCTATGTCTATTTGGTTCGGCAGCATATGATTTTCAGGCTGACATGTACATTTTCTCTATCTATAGGTGTTTGTCTCCATTGTTTCAATGGGGATATCCCAAATCCGCATTATGGATTGCTAGCAGTATTCACGCTTCTATGTATGGTTTTTTGTCTCAATGTAACTAGTTTTTCCCAATTATGGGACAACTATGTTTTCCTGACAGCATTCGTATGCTCTCGTCTGAGGCTTATGCCTCTTTGTAACCTTATTTTTATTTCCTTTTAATAGAATTAGTCTTTACAGAGGAAAAAATATATTTTATTATAACAATAATATAATATTATTAACACATTATTGACATTACTTAATATTAAATACATTATTGACAATTTAACATAATAATAATGATATATTAATAATATATTAATCTATACATTTCTAATATCTTAAATATAAATTAATTTATACATTAACTCATTTATGTATGGTTTAGTGTTGTTCACATTCTCAATTATAATCAACATGGTCATCATAGTCAACACTATTCAACATGATTTCCTGGTGAACCATAGTTACCAAAGTTGTTTATATGTACCTACTGTGAACCATAATGAACTATATTGAGCCATGATGGATGGTCGTGGTCGAACATGGAGACATGGAGACCTATCGTGTATGGTTAGAGTTAACCATAGTCAAACCATGGTTAATTACATTATTCAATATTAATAATAATAGTAAAGCCCTTAAGGTCAATAATAATAACAATAATATTAAAGGTTTATACTAAACTTTAGTAATTAGCCTTTAATAATTTTAGTAATAATATTAATATCTTAGTAATATTATTTAAGTCTTAATAAATTTATAACAATATATTCATAACTATATATTAATACATTGATTTATGAATTAATAGATTAATAATGTCTTAATTGTAAATAAATATTTAGTGGATGGCCAAGGTTAACCATAGTCAAACCATGGTTAACTATTGACAACCACCATTGCAATGGTAATGATAGTTAAATCATGGTCAACTATTAAAAAGCAACGGTCAAACTATGGTCAATCATAGTCAAACTATCTTCAACCATAGTCAATCATTTTCAAACTATCTTCAACCATAGCCAAACCATCTCTCACTATATTTGAGAGTGAACACTCTTCAACTTTTGTCAAAAATAATTGCATATTGTTATTGATTAATTTTAATAGTTGAACAGAGTCAACCACATTACATAAACATACTGAAACATTAATGAGATATTAATAATATAGTAATCTACACATTTATAATGTCATAACTATAAATTAATTTATACATTAGCTCATTTAAGTATGGTTTAGTATTGTTGACATTGTTAATTATAGTCAACATGGTCATCATAGTCAACAATATTCAACATGACTGCCCTCTTGAACCATGGTTACTAAAGCTATTTGTATGTACCTATAGTGAACCATAATGAAGTATATTGAGCCATGATGGATGGCCATGGTCGAACATGGAGACCTATAGTGGATGGTTAGGGTTAACAATAGTCAAACCATAATTAACGACATTACTTAATATTAATAATAATAGTAAATCCCTTAAGGTCATTAATAATAACAATAATATTAAAGGTTTATATTAAATTTTAATAATAAGCTTTAATAAATTTACTAATAATATTAATATCCAATATATTATATATATCTTATAAATTTATAACAATATACTAATAACTATATATTAATACATTGATATATAAATAATAGATTAATAATATCTTAGTTACAAATAAATATTTAGTGGATGGTCAAGGTTAACTGTAGTCAAACAATGGTTAACTATTGAAAACCACCATTGTAATGGTAACAATAGTTAAATCATGGTCAACTATAAAGAAGCCATGGTCAAATGATGGTCAATCATAGTCAAAATATCTTCATCCATAATAAAAAAAATTCAAAACATGTTCAACCATAGTGAAACCATGTATGACTATGTTTGATAGTCAACAATCTTCAACTTCGGTAAAACATAATTGCATATTATTATTGATTAATTTTAATAGTTGAACATAGTCAACACATTACATAAACATAGTAAAGCCTTGATAGACAATGTTTAAATAGTTGACCATGATCAAATTTGGTCAACCCTATGTTGACCATCTTTCGAAATAGTCAATGTGATGACATAGTCAACCTTTCAAAGGTCAACATGAATAACCATAGTCAACCATGTTCAACTGTAGTCAAATAATTATTAACCATAGTGAAAAAATAGCCAGTCATTTTTGACAACGGTCACACATTATGAGCCATAGTATAACCATGATCAACTATCATCAACTATGATCGTTGTGGTTTACTATGATTGACCATAGTTATCTATGGTTACCATCGTCAACCATTGTTAACCATAGTTGAGTGTTTTTAGCAAGGTTGAAAAACCTAGTGTGTGTCATTTTGAATTTGGTGATTCTAATGTATGTTGGTTTGTCAACAAATGGAGTTCTCATTAACAACAATGGCTAGAAATTCTTGTGTATATTATTCATAATTATTTCTCCCTTCAACATTGTTGTTCTTTCATGAATTGAACCGATTTTTCTCTTAGGCTCCACTAGCAA
The DNA here is from genome assembly GCA_000404065.3 of Pinus taeda. Taxonomy (NCBI): domain Eukaryota; kingdom Viridiplantae; phylum Streptophyta; class Pinopsida; order Pinales; family Pinaceae; genus Pinus; species Pinus taeda. The sequence goes on from APFE030469154.1 coordinate 12,493, forward strand.
AGTTTCATAAGTATCCCAAGGTAATAGATTTCCCTGCCCGTCCCAACATGAAGGAAACCCTCCTCTTGTTCTCTTATAAAAAACAATATTGAATTTCATTACAACTTGTTTTACCTCTATTAATTTTTCCTTTGTTGTCTTCATGTACATGTTCTTAACGATCATTTTATTAATCTCCAAAACATACTCAGTATGTCTTCGACTCCTCATTCCCTTAACTGCTATGAAGACCTTGAGATAAGGAAATCAATCATTTTATTTGCAAGCTGAGATTAGTGTTGTAATTTTATCTTATTAGCAATGATTGGGTTTTCTAGGTCTCTCATAATAATTTTCTCCTCTTCAACAATAGACAATGATTCCCAAATACTCCTTACAGTATGAATGATATCATTCCATACAATTTCTCTTGCTTGAATAAGGGACATATTTCTCTTCACCTTATCCTTTATCTCTTTAATTTCTTGAGAAACAACCTGAAAATCATTTTTTTACTTCTCAACATTCTCCTTGCACATTGCCAAATCTCTTTCAGCTGATTTTATAATCGTCAAGGCACTCGCATCTCTTTGAATTTTCTTAATCTCATTTTCAAAATTTTGCAGCCATTAAGGGATTTTTGTGGTCTAAAATGGTCCTCCTTATGAAATTATAAAATAATAGTGGAAATAATAAAATAAAATTAGATTTCATCATCAAATTTTAGAGGGAAAGAAAATAAATAAAATTAAAAAAATTAAAAAAAAAAAACTTTTTCTTCAACTCATATTTTCAACTTGTCTCCCTATGGGTTTACTCAAATTTCGAGTGGAAACACTCATTGGATGTATAATTTGATTCCTCATCCAAGAAGTACCCATGTTCCATACTTTCAATAGACCCTACTACATGAAAAATGAGAAATACATGAAAACTTGATTGCAATCACGTTTTTTCATGTATTTCTCATTTTTCATGTAGCAGGGTACATCGAAAGTATGCAACATGGGTACTCTTTGGATGAGGAATTAAATTTCTCATCCAACGAGTACTCCTGCTAGAAATTTGAGTAAAATCTTAGGGAGATAAGTTGAAAGTACGAGTTGAAAAAAGTACTTTTATTATTTTATTATTTTAAATTTTTTACTCCAAAAATGGTGAATCATCCCCCATGGTTGACATCATCATCCTGAATCCTATTGGTTCTTATAAATTTTGATTTTGTTGTACATTTTTCTTAGGAGGCCCATTTTAGACCTCAAAATTCCCCTAATGTCAGTCATGACTCTAGTTAACTTATTAGTTGGGTCTTTAGAATCTACTTACACTAAGATAGTAAAAACATGAGAATCAATATTTTGTTGCAAAATACAATTCGTTTCCTTCATATTGGTGATTTCATAATTCCTCTGTATAAGTTCATCATTCAATGCTTCCTTTTATTTTTCTACCTATGCTACTTCTAAAGCAATTGAATGTTCTATTGAGGGCATCTTCAATTTCTTCCTCAGCACCTGGATTTCTATTTCATCTCCCTGCAAGAAATTTTGAACAACACTTCTATCCTCCAGATTGACCCCAATTTTAACAATCAATTTCTTTAACTCTTCAATTTGAGTGGTTAAATCTCTAGAATTTTCCTTTACTAATTTCAATTGATTAACCACTTTTTTCTGGCAAAGCTTCAACTTTGTAGTAGCCAAGGAAGTCTTTTTCAAATCATTGTAAATCAATTCCCCTCTACCTATGTAAGTTGATTTTATCAGGTAGTGGGATCTCGCTAGAATTTATTGTCAAGTTGTCAGCGTTGAAATGTGATGAAGAAGACACATTAAGGACAAATGTGAGAGAAATTTATTTGGAGTTGATCTCTCTCCAAATCCATAGCAGAAAGAAGTATAGTCTAGTAATTTGAGATAAATTGAGCCTCTAATTGGGACTCCATGCTCTCTTCAACCTTCTTATTCTTCTCTTCAATCTGAGAATACAACTCTTTTATCATTGAAACATAGCTCTAACCATTCTCTTATGGAACATGAGAAGATGGTGTATAAATAATTTCTCCTAACTATAATTTAAAACCTGATGTAGATGATGAACTTCCCCCCTCAAATAGTTTAACTCTTTCAATACCTCTATATGTTTCCTCATCCAAATCAATGACACCTTCACTTCCTCTCCTTAAATTATTTTCACTTTCATGAGGAGTTTCAATCTCCACCCCTCCTGACAAACTAGTTTGTCATCCATTTGGTAATTTCTCTACATCTAGTCGAGCTTCATCTACATATGGAGAAAAATAATTTTACTCTCTCTTGTTTGAAATAATATGATGAGGGTCATATGTCCATTTCTCACCTAGCTGCAAATTCATACATTCAGAAACTTTTTTCACTTATCCTATAGCTTATATGTTATTAACAACAAAAGGTCCCAGTGTCCTTGAAAATTTAAATAAATGCCCCTTCTTTGCTGGAACAAATGTAGTTTATCAACATTCAAACTTTGCCTAATAAATTCTAATGAAAATAGTCTCATACGCACAAATTTAGGCAACCTCTAGGGGGAATCTTCTGCTCCAGATAATCTAATTTCTGCATAATCTTCAAACAAAAACCAATCACCTACTTTAACATCTTTACTGAGCTGGAGATAATATTGTGCCTTTGGTAACATGCAAGGTAAAGGAGAGTTGTTTATAATTGAGTAGGCAACTGAGAAAAATAAAAAGGAAAAGAAGATCAAGCCCTCGTTATTCATATCACTTCTTACCACATCAGCCAAAAACACCACTGACTATTTGTTCTTTTGAAGGTCCATGATATTCAACCCCAGGTGAATAAATCTTTCAGCATGAGTGTACAAGAAGAGATAAGTAATTAGAGAAGAAAATATGAAATGTACAGTAAGGGAAATATCTACCAATTGAGAATTAACCATCTTCTCCCAGAAAGCAGGTACGTAAAAAATTGTTTCAAGGTTCATCATCAAATTGAACAATCCTATGATATCTTTGCCAATAATATTTGTATCTTCCCTTCCTAAAATATTCACCAAAATTTAAAGAATAGGTCTAACCTCCTCGGAAAAAGTATCCAAAGGAAAAGGAGTAGGCTCGAAAGGAAAATTCTTCCTAGCAGGCATTAAAGAGAAATTCAATTTAGCATAGTTCGACCCAGATAAGTCTTGTAAGGTAGAAAAAAAAGTTTCTTCTAAAAAATTGAGTGTAATAACTTGAGAAGGGAAAACATAATGGTTGCTGAATAAAAAGGGAAGACACTTGAAAAATATTTTCACCTAATCTTTTCATGACAAAACATTTTTTAGATAGAAGGCAGAGACCAACTAAGATATGAATTCAGGTAACACATGGGTTTGAGGAATCATGGTAGCTAAAACACCTGACCTAACAATAACAACATATATAGCAGGCTCATCTTGGTTGAGAAGAATATGTTGGTAAATTTCTATGTATGTAATGGAGAAAACTGGGTCAAATATATCTCTTTCAATGTCCATCAATGGAATAGGGGAAGAAGAACCTGTTAAAATGGCTTTATTTGACATTTTGATAATCTTGGATGTCGAAGATTTTGCAAAAATACATGAGTAGTGGTGGGTGATGCTGACTGGAGCTACAATTTGTACAATTGTATCCACGGAAGTAGGAGTAAGTGGCAATGACAATTGAAATGAGTACAAGAAACAAGATTTTATAGAGAAAATAGAGCAATGGGTGGGAAAAATGGAATTGAATATGAACATGGGAAATTTGAATGATGACATGGTGACAAGATGGTTGATGAGTTTGTGCATCACATGGCTGATGAGATAATTGGAGGGTAGAGTGATAGGACATTGTGACAGAACGAACAAATGTTGTGTGTGCTCGCTTGCCTACATATTATGGGGGTATAATATTATATGAAGGAAATCAAATGGAGTACTCCCGTATCCATTATAGTTCATTTATATTAGGTCAATAGAGATCTCATGAAGTATTTGTGGAGGCATTTGGAGAGATAACCATCGGGGATGTAGTGCCGTCAGGTTTGCTCCATCCGATGGGCCCCTCTTGTATCCTCCATCACACTTAAAAATGTAAACGACATCTAAACATTTTCTGAATTTGGTGTATGAGGACCCACCTACTTTAATATTAAGTCTATATTAAGAATTAATTAGTGTAGCATAATTCCCCATTATAAAAAAATCAAAATTTTTTCCTTTTGATTTTTCTTTCTCTTTTTTTTTTCTCTTTTTTTTTTTTTTAATTTGATCTTTTTGTAGATATATATACATTTTCTTTTGAACACAGAGAAAAGTAAAATGAGCTACAACATATGCTCCACCTAGGGATAGCGTTTTAAAACAAAAAAATAAGAACCACATATTAGTGGTTTCACCTCAGGCATGGAGTAAAAATTATAGGTTTAAACATTACAATGAAGAGCTCACCGAATATTCACAATGATCAAACTGGTATATAAAATGAAGAGTTAAAAGGAAGTTAGTGCTAAAAGTATTGTTTCAAATACTACCCATTGACTGGCAGATACAACAATTCACCATCCAAGTTTTCCAGAATGAAAGTGTTATTGGTTCTAACTTTTGTTATTTTAAAAGGACCAAACCATATAGGATCAATTTTTCCATGTTTACCTTTATCTTATCTCCTCACATCCCATCGAAGATCCAAATATACATGTTAAAAAATAATATCTCTAACTTTTCTATCAAATATTAATTTCATCTTTCCTTAGTAATTGATCAGATTCTCCATTACTTTCTCCCTATTTTAATTTAATTCCACCAGCTTATTCATCCTCCTTGTGAGTGCATTTGGTTCTTTCTAAGCATCTTAGATAAGTGCCACAACAAATTTTCTAACTAACTGGGAAATAAAGTAGCTTATCCATATACTAACTCAAAATGTGATTTTCCAATCGATCTCCTTGTAGTAACCATGTTTTCCCATAAGGCAAACTTCAGCTTTGAATCCCGGTTTTTTTTTTTCCACAATAGTTTTCTTAAGTATCTTCACCAAGGCTTTATTTCAAGATTATTCCAGCCCATTCCCTTCAGGGTGATAGGTGGTATAATGAGAAACTATCACATTATATCTATGGCATTATCTGTTGCTAACATTTTCGGAAAACCAAACCTGCTGAAAATATTTTCTTCCAAAAGTTTAATTACCATTGAATCATTAGCCCTCCTCATCGAAAAAAGTTCTACCCATTTAGTCAAATAATATGTACTTATCAAAATCCATATGTGTTGTCCACAAGAAGGTGGATTTATCTCCCCTATAAAATCCAGACCCCATTGTCTAAAGGGTTCCTCCACAAACACAAGAATGAACGGAAATGATGCAAATTTCTTATTTTCAACAAACATTTGGCACTTTTGACAACTTCTCACAAGTCTATAAACATCA
>APFE030469154.1:18152-33971 GCA_000404065.3 Pinus taeda
TAAATAATGGAAAATATATTTATACCACAGAGAACAAAGATACTTGTATTAAATTATGTTATCAAGCTCTTTATTCTTACCTTGTTCTTCTTACATTTTGGATTTAGCAACTTCGACCAGTAAATTGATTCCTATGGCTTCATGATTAGCTTATGTTAATATTTTTTCTAATCCTTGTCCCTTTACTAGCTTAGTTGGTTTGATTTCCATATCATATTCTTGGATCTTTGCAATCCACTTTCCTATTTTCCCATCACTATCACTCTGAGTCAACACATATTTGATAGTAGCATTAGGAACATAAGCAATAATATGAGATTGAAGAATATAAAATCTAAAAGAATTTAGTGCTTTTACTAAAGGATAGGTTTTTTTTTTCCATAATATTAGATCTCAGCTTCTCATTCCTTAACACCCTACTAAAGAAGGCTATAGGTTGCTCCCTATCTTCTTGATTTCTCTGTAAAAATATTGGTGCAAGAGAAAAGGAGAGGCAAATGAGAATATTTGAAAAGAATTTTGATAATAAGGACTCACCAACACTGGTGCTTCTTGAAAAGATTCCTTGGTACTAGTAAAATATTCCCTCGCAATTGTGACCCACTTGACTTATAAATCCTTTTTCAACATGTCAATTATTTCCTTATCATTTTTTGTGTAATTTGTCACAAACCTTCTTACAAAATTTGTCTTTCCCAAAAAACTATGAATCTCCTTTTTTCTCCTTGATAGAGGTATATTTTTAATTTATTCTACTCTTTTTAGATCTATCCTAACCCCCTCTTTAGATACAATATGGCCAAGTAATATTCCTTCATTCAAAGAAAAATGAGATTTCTTGGGATTTAAGAATAAGACATACCTTATGCATTTTTCAAAAGTCTATTGCAAATGCTTGAAATGATCTTCATCTAATCTGGAAAAAAATGTAATTTCATTCAAATAAATTACCACAAATTTCTCTTTTACACCTACACAGGTTATATCCATAGCCCTCTAGAAAGTAGCATAGACATTGATTAATCCAAAAGGCAACTTATAATACATGAAAATGCCCCATGGAGTGGTAAACATTGTCTTTTTATGATCTTCTATCTCCACTAAGATTTGATAATAAGATCAAAATCCATGAATCATTGATAATCTAGAAGATCCTTTTACTTTTTGCAAGATGTGACCCATTTTAGGGAGAGGATAGTTATCCTTCAGCGATGCTTTGTTTAAATTCTAGAAGTCAATACATAATCAATCTCCCCATTTTTATTTCTCAAAGGTAATAAATTAGCGACCTACTTAGAATATCTCAAAGGAATAATTATTTTAGCCTCCAATAGTTTCTTAACTTCATTCTCAATTGATGGAAACAATAAAGGATTAATCTGTGTCAATTTTTGTTTGTATGGATTAATCCCTAGTTTCAAAGGAATTTTATGCTGAATAATGTTGGTATCATTAGTCTTCAAATCTTCGTAAGAACATGCAAATATATCAACATATTTATTGGAAAGATATGCATACCTATATTTAAATTCTTTCAGAACATATTTTTCCAATCTCACCACCTTTGGATGTTGTTATATTCCAAGGTTGGAACCTTCAAGATCATCTTCTAAATTTATTTTCTTTGTATTAACAACAACATCATTAGCATTAAAAAATACCTCCAAGTGTACCAAACCTTTAGGTATCACATTATTCTTCAACTTCATTATCTGTTGATCTCCTATAGAATCCTTTAAAGGCAATTTTTTGTTTGATGCATCTTCTTTAACTTCTTGAGTTTCATCCTCTTAGTCGATCTCCAAGTTAGAAAATTCACCTACCATTTCTAGAAATATTTTAATTGTTCTTCATCTTCAAACACCTGCCAATATTTTACATTATCTAGAATAGACGGTATGTTTATAATTTCCACTTCATACCTGAGCTCGAGATTCAATGGAGGCTTAAAAGTACTAGTTGCAACTACCAATTAATTAGCTAGTATACTTCCTTCCCTTGGTATAAATTGTATATTGAAAGCAAAAACTATGTTATCCGCCAAATCCCAAACTTAATTCCTATATGTCTTAAGCCTTGTATGTTTGTCTTGACATTGATTCGTTATTTGTTTACTTACCAATTTTGAATCTCCAAAAAAAAAATACATTGTATTCCTAGATTCTTTGCATCTTGTAAACCAAGAATCAAAGATTTGTATTCAGTAATTTTATTTGTAGAGTCAAATTTTAATTTATAAGAGAAGGGAATAATATGACCTTTTGTAGAAAATAGATTAACTCCAACTTGGCTCCCTTGTTTCGAATAGGCACCATCGAAATACAACTTCCAGACTCCACTGACTACTAGCTCCTTTCTTTTAATTGCTTAAGGGAGTCGTACTTCTGTATCTTTAGCAATTTCTTGTGATTATTGTAACATAAAACAGGAAAATTCATAATTTTCCTAACTATAAATAGGAGAATTACTTGAACCCTCCTTTTCAATACTCTTTACAAACTTGGTCTCTCAATACAACCAACTTCCTTATCCATCAAAAAATGGAATAATAGGATAAGTAAAATCTAGTTTAAGAACTCCTCCCAATTTGGTTCCTTAGGATCTAGAGAGAAACATTCCTAAGAATGTTGGAATATCTGCAAGAACCACATCCATTACAATAATCCTGGCTGAAATTTGAGCCAATGACACCACCAAATCCTTAATAAATCCCACACATTTGACATTTTTTAATCAAAAGAATACATGTATCTATACGGATTTGTAATTTTCAAGTTTAGTTGCTTCATAACTGGAAGTGGTATTATTATTATGAGAGGCTCCCAAATATAACATACGATTATGAAGTATGAAAGTATTTATGAGCAGAGAAATATAAAAAAGGGGTTTATAAGTACCTTATTCCTCCACATGAGGACCAAACATCACCACTGGTATTTCCTCCTACAAATTAACTACATCTATTCAATGATTATCTTGTGAAAGATTTATAAAGTCAAAGACTTTCTTTTTATAAGTAGGAGTCCTCATTAGCTCAGTTAAAGGAATTGGAACCATAAGTTTTTCTAATTCCTTTAATAAATTAAAGGAATCACTCTATTTCACTCTTTTCAAATGTTCCTCTTCATTTAAGTTCTAACTCGGGATCTTCTAAAAACTAACAATAGGTTATTGAACATATTTGTTCAACAACCTTGAATCTTCCTTGCTATTAGAGCTTTCCCCTTGTTGAGATGTAACTACTAGGACAATATTGATCTGTTGCTTTCCTTTGTCAATTTTTTTTGGAGATTGTTGATACACTATCTAATTAGTTTTCTCTGCCACACTATCTTCGAGTCTTGATCTCTTTCTAGATCTAAGATCATATTTTTTATGTGACTTTTCTTGCGTAAAATCTGTAAACTTCTTACAATATCATTCAATTTCTTCATCATCGAGAGAGACTTGAAAACCGAAATTTGAATCTTCACTCATGACTCCTTCTCCCTCCTCATCATACAAGGTAGAAATCTGATTTTCCTATTCTTTAAGAGTTTCTTCCACTGCTTCCTCTCATTCATCTTTGATGTACGAAAGTGGTTGAATTTGATGTTAGTCCTTTTTATCCCTTTTCATAATTTTCAATGGCTGCCTCCTAAATTGAGGATTAAAATTTATATTTTGGCCCTATTGAATCTTTCTTGGTGTTAGGTTCCTATACCAATAGGTTTCATCTTTCATGATTGACAGTGGAAGGGCTAAATATGTTCATCATTCCAGGTTGCAAAGGTTACATATTTGGTGTACGTACTATGAAAATTAAAAAATGAAAAGAGGGTATGCCTTAAAAGAATAATCAAAGGGAAAGAAAAAGAAATGGTCAAAAGAAAAGTGAAAATGAACCCCAAACTAAAGACCAGGAAAGTGGCCAATCAAAATTCCACTACTATCTTTGGGCAGTATCATACTCTACATATACTGCTGCTAATCATACTTAATGGATGGCCCAATAGCCTAATCTGGACCATGCCATGTATAAATTGCTTGTTGCAGAATAGAGAATGTTTCCTGTCCAAACACCTCAAGCTTGGCAGATGACTAGCTAGGTAGAGAAATGAAGGAGCCCAACTGCTTAATCTGGGTCCTTGGAAGAAATAAGGGTACATTTAGATAGGAGGGCAGTCAAAAGAAAAAGAGAACGATCAGGGTCTGCTAATTTAAGTGCACCCACTTCAAGTGAAGAAAAAATGTTAGGATTACTAGGATGGGTAAGTAGTGCAAGGTTGCAAAAATGGAGGGCCATCACCAATTGACTTATCAAGTACAAAGGCTCATTCCACTCAGGGTATTGGTATCAAAGCAGAGAGTGGAGGACAAAACATTAGAAGCATGTCTAATTTCCCCTATTTTCCCCAAACATCATTTACTAACATCCCCAAAGACCTTGAGATCTGCTCAAGTGTCCTGTTCCACTTCAGTTTATGACAGGGTACCAGGTCAAACTATGAATTTAAATCAAGGAAAAGAAGCCACATTTTTTGTGTAAAAATATGCATTCTCAATTCCCTCACCCTCAATTCCTAAGTTTTACCTCTTAAAACTTAGTCTTTACCCCTTCACTCACCTCACAATGTCATATTAACCACTAATGTATTATTTAGCTCCCTAACTGCCCCCCTTCCCTAATTATATTAGGATCTATGAAAAAATTCCCAAAAAATATGTATGAATACCCTCCCCCTAGCACTATAGCTATATAACCCTTTCTTGGGAAATATTAACCCATCAAGGGTTAGTATTAACCCCCTTTGACCCTAAAACTATGGATTTTCAAGCAAAACTTTGGCTAAAAGTCAAAAAATTCAAAACCCCGCCCTCATTAACCCTTCCAACCCCTTCTCCACCCTTAAATTTGTGTTTATGATGTCTTAAATTAAAAACATTATTAAACCTACCCGAAACCTAAGGTTAAAACCCACCCACACAAATGATTTATTTAAAACGATTAATTTAATAGGTAGGTCCCCCTTTGTTAATACGCCGTCACATCACGATGGCCACCAGCCGTCCGATCGTGGATGATCTAATCCAACGATGGGCGGTCATTTCTCCACAAGACATGCCCGACCTTTTGTGTCCGGGGGATTGGCGGTATTACTGCCGTATCCCCGCCACGTGTCGGCCTCCCGAGCTATTCGGAGCCCCCCCCCCTTAAACCGCTTACTACCTATGGGCCTCCGTGGAAACCACTTACCGCCCGTCCCCCTTCGCTGACGTCATGCCCCCGTGAGCATGACGTCACCTCGCCTTTTCGCCACTGCGCCTCCACGTCACCTCCACGTCGTCTGTCCACCCGTCTGCCCTGCCCCCATGTCACCGCCACCTGGCCACCCACGTCAGCTGCCATGTCACCTTGCCGTACCCGGACCCATGATGACATTAGCATGACGTCATCACCAAAAAGGCGCCAAAGGGCCAAAAATGCATAAAAAGACGTGAAATGACCGTTATTCGTCATTTTCATTCGTCGTTTCCGGAGCACTCTGCATGCAAAAAATGTCGTTCAACGGCCGAAATCAAGAATTCACCCACCAAAGTTGCTGACACCCTCATTGTCGACCCAAATACCTACAATTGATCCAGCTCGATGCCTCCTGCACCGTAAAAACTAGGTATTTTCCGCAGGCGACCTTCTTTACCCGCATTTCTCCTATTTTTCTCCTAAATTCCTGTAAAGAAGCTCTGCAAAAGCTCCTCATAGATAAGTTTGTCCACTAAAAACACCCAAAGACCTGATAAAACCCCGACACCACAAGGATCTGCAAGAAACTCGTGCCCTTCTGTGATTTCACCATAAAAACGAATTGGAGAAGCCAAGCCACTGGCTAAAAGAAAAAACATCTGCTCCCTCATCACTGTTATCAGAGATTCCCTTAAAAGACCAGCTAATTAGCTCAAACACACTCTGGTTCTTCCAACAGAGTGCCCCACAGTTCATCAAACGTGAAAAAAGTTCCTCATACTCCCAGGGTGCTCACTGCCAAACACAATTTAGTGGGCATTCCTCAGCCTTTGCACGAATCATAAACTCAAGCAAACATCCAGTTGAAATCAAACATGACCACTCCATCTACACTGGATGTAGCTCTTGTTAATCCACCCAATAAAGAGCTTGAAGCTATGCCACTGGTAGACAGTGATTTCCTCACTACAGATTTTGTGGCAGAGAGGAACCACTTACAGACCTTCTGCCAGCTGAGGAACAGTCACTTGGACAATAGTGAGATATATGGCATCTGGAAGTCCAATCTGCCCACCTACTTCCTACCATCTGTAAATGTCCTTCCTGAGGTCATTCGCCTCTATGCAGAAAACTATGACCAGAAGCTCAGAGCTGTAAAGTCTCCATCTGGGAGCATCCTCTTCTACATAACACCAGACTCCATCAATCAAATGTTGAACTACAAGCAAACCCAGCTGCTATATCCTTTTTCTATTAAGTACTTGCTGGATGAGGGCTCCAAGCTCTCTAGCAGAGACATTGTTGCAGTGGCCAAAAATTTCATGAAGGTAGACTGCCAACCTTCTGGGCCACCTCCTTTTTCATATACAGATTTCAATGAGGTAGGCAAGCTAATGGTGGACATGATAACCTCTGTGCTGGGATTCACACAAATGAGCATGTTGATGAAACTGTGTTGGTCATGCTATCTGCATATAGCCTTGAGAAGCCCCCTGCTGTAAAATACAATTATGCCAAGTATATTGCCAACAAGATCCATGACCAACTGTCAAGGCCGAAAATGGAAGCAATATTTAAATATTCATCATACATCTATCACCTGTTCATGTATTATCAGACAGATTGCTTCCAGTGCCCTATCAAGAAGCTAGACTCACAGGGAGAGAGGAGGTCTGTAATCTTCTGGTCTTCAGTCTTCCACCAAGTCCAGAATTCTCCCTATTCATACTGTGAATTTATTGACCAATTTGTTTATCCAGTCACATGGATCTCAAAGAGGACTCCTCCTACCAGATTGTCCAAATATATGCAGAAAATCTTACAGCTGTCCAGGAACTACAAAATAGGTGATTGGTATTTATACCAAAATCACAGAGTTATCAGAATCCATGGTTGTGAGCTCTATCCCTGCAGGCTCCCAAGGTATGTGCCTATGAGGTTGTTTGCCTTGGAATACTATAGGAAACTCATCAATTCTGACCTCACACACTTCCACAGTGCCAAGAAGAAAGCCAATCTAAAGTTCAGAGACCACCTAGGCCCATTCATCATGAATAAGAAAGATGGTTGGCAAGAAGCTGATCAAATATTGGGGCAATAGCTCAAACTTAAAAGAAGCTTCTGGTGGGTCCCTTATGACCCTGAAGGCTTTATCAGTCCTAGGAGAGTCAAGTATAGGCTGTTAGCCTATAAGCATTGCCCATATCCACAAAGAGAACACTTTGCCAACCAAGATGAATGGGTGCCTAAATCACTAGTAGAAGAATTTACTCAGGAAGAGAAAATGGAGCAGACTGTGAAAGAATTAGAGAAAACTCTTGACTTTAATTCTTGTCAACTGGTCCTGTTCAAGTAACCAGTCCAAGAAGGAGAAGGCACATCCACTGCTCCAGCTGCACAGACTACCCAACAAGCATCTACAACCACCACTACAGCAAAAGGCAAAGAAATAATGGATGAACAACAAGAGACAGAAGCAGGGCATCCCAGCACCTCAAAGGATCATACTCAAGGGCAAGCCCCTTTACAGCAAACTGGACCACCCCAAATCCCAGTTTTGCAAACACCTCTCAATGAAGAGAGAGGAAAAAAGCGAGATAGAGAGGAGGTCACACCTCCAAGTGGGTCAACACAGCAACCAGAGTCCAAAAGGCCAAGAATTGACCCTGAAACAGAGGAAGAAGACATCAGTGAGGAAAGGGCAGAAAGCCAAGAAAAAGAGAGATAGTCCAGCCAACAGACTGCCACTAGCTCATTTCAGCTGGAACAGTCCATGCAGCAAGGCACAGAGGTATCCTCCTCAAGACAGCAAGGCAAGCAACCAGTTGGTGTCAAAGGGGGTTTCATGGAGATCAAATCACAGAATGAATTGTTGAGAGTACAACTCTATGATCAATTCTTGAAGGAAACCCCCTCCAAAAAATAGAGATTGATGGCAGCATATGACCTTAAGGAGGACAAAATGATTTTTACTCATTTAAAGCCTAAAGTTCCACATCACAAAACCTCTGCAGATTACCTAAGAACAAACTTGGAGGTCTTTTCTAAAGACATACATCCAATGGATCAGATAGAGCTGCATAAGAAAATAGGGGAAATGGTGTATGCCACACTGGCAGACAAGGCCTTGCAATCCCATAAGTTGAAAGAATCACTGAAAAATACTAATACACAGCTCGATTTGGAAAGGTTGTCTTCGCAAGCCAAGGACAACAGAATAAAAACATTGGAAGACATTATCATTGATCTAGGGCATGATCCAAAGGATCCAAAGGGTCTTAGGGACCTTATGAAAAAGAAGGAGGATGATATTGCTGCACTCAGAAGGCAGGCAAAATTGCCTCCAACCATTCACCCTGACACTGCAGAACTAGCACAAGAAAAACAGTTTGATGACACCATGGACTTACTCATGAAGATGAATCAAAGGATACTAGAGATGGAAGGAGAATTAGAGAAGGAATTGTAGGACAAGCAAGGGGAGTCAACTTCCCAGCCCCCTCAAACATCTACAACTCTTGCACCTGCCCCTCCTACACAAGCAGCAGCAGCCCCTGCTACCATTCCAACACCAACCACAGCTCCATCAGCAACAGGAGCAACAACAGCAGCAGCATAATCTAGCATGAGTATGGAGGACTTGATGAAAGCTGTCAGAGAGCTTGAAACTCAAGTAACAGAAATAAATGAAGCCAAGGATAGACTGGCCAAGCTAGAGGCCAGCTATGATAAGTCCAAGATGACAGTGGCATAAAAGCAAAGAGAAATAAAGGCCTTGGAGGCCAAAGTAAAAACTTTGGAAAAGGAATTGCTTCTAGGCAAGACCTTAGCAGAAATCAAGAAGATAACCTGGGCCAAAATTGGCCAATCAATACATGACCAATGGAGGTCAATCCGGGAAATACATGAGCAGGTTGAATTGATAAGCATGGCTCATGTTGAAATACAAAGGGCCAGAACAGCTCTAGGAATCATGCCTGAGAAGGCCAATAAGATGATACATTTCCTCAATAATCACACTAGGGAGGAATTGGCAGCTCTAGAAATAAACAACAGAATAGACACCATCCTGACAGCTAAGAAAGTGCTAACTTTGAGGAATTTCACTCAAACACTAGAAAGAAAATTTCTAGAGATGAAGGTAGAAATTGATGAATTCAGGGCAAAGATGACAGTGTTACAAGATAAAGGACAGCCAAGCCTAGTGACTGGCACAGGACAACTGCTGTCATATAATCAGTATATCACAAGGATCAACAATTATGTTGATAATCAAATTATAGCATCCAGCAGCTCCATAGAAGAAGCAAGGCCTCCCTCTGGGTAGTCTCTGTACGACAAATTGGAAAATCTATTTTTTATTGAGCATGAGATAAAACATATGTTTGAAATGCCTCAAAACTTCTACAGATATACAGAAGCAGATGAAACATTGGTAAAGATAAGGAGGCATCAGCTACCTCCAACTGATTGGTGGCAAGCAATGCCGGAAATTCTGCCCAGGTGATGCCACTATTTTATTCCTTTTTCTGAAAAATCAGATCTCAGTCACAGTATAGGTCAGCGGACAAATCAACACGCAGGTATCACAGGAAGCATCCGTACAGTGACTCACCAAAGCACTCAGACAACAGGCTCAACTAGCACAGAATTAAAGGCATAGCTACAGCCAACTTTCCTGAGCCAAAAAAGTCAAAAGTTGTCTGACAGAAAGATAGCTGCCACCTCAACATTAAATGCTGTAGTTATTTCTTTCATTTACTTTTTGTAAGAGAGTTGGTGGTGCAATGTATTGCACAATAACTCACTATTGAGATATTTTGTATCCCATTTTGTATATATATCCCCTCAAAGAACGTATTAAGGGTTGGTTGTAGTGAAACTCTTTCTGAAGAGCTCTATTTTATACTTGAGACATTTTGATAATAGAAATTGTTGGTGGAGTTCTTGGTTCCTATGCTGTCTGAAGGAGGAAATGAATGGCTCTGTTGTGCTATAGAATTCCTGTGTCATTTGCTGGAACAATAAGTTATTCTGAACTGTGTATGTGTTTTTCTGTGAATGCCATAATCCATATATTTTCATAATCATAGTAAATAGAGAAAAAGAATAGCTTAGGATTTGTTTGAACACACCCTATGCTCAATCTCTATTTCTAAATATGTTTTATTATGGATTAGCCATGGATATGAATTCTTAATTTCTCATGTCTAAACTAATTCTATCATTGTGAATATTGTTTAAGAATTCTTAACTGCTCTTAAGCAATACTTTCATTTCTCCTTCATTAGCATAGTGAAATATTCTTAATTGCCTTTCACTCACTATTTCCATAGCTTCATTTCATAATCTAAGAAATTGTTCCACAAATGCCTATCTGGCTCTACAGCAACACTCTACCTTCAAAAACATTCTTCAGCAGCACATTACCTGGACTCCATTGCCCAATGGCCCAAACTGTTCAGTAAATTATGCATTAGCTCTGGTTTGAATTCACCAACCCACCAAACTCAAAACAAAATAGCACACCATGGCTAGCCTAAAATTATCCACCAACAAAGCTAAATTATAAAGAGAGAGCCCTCTCTGGTTACAGGTAGGCTAGGACCTGTGACTAAAAGATTGGTCAGTGGTTACCTCGGCCGTATTCCCTTTAGGAAGCAGGGAACAACCTGAGTGTGAACATTAATGGCGACTCCACTGGGGAACTTATTTTAAAATTACCAATTGCAAGGAAATAAGCTTCCTATTTAAACCTTCTCATAGAACACCAAGGACACAAAAATTAGAAGCTGGCTCCAAAGAAGAAATCTCGTTACACTAGGTCCAACCCTAACCCTAATCCCCCAGCTGTCTTTGAAAACCCCAATTTAATCCCCAAGATCTTGAAGAAACAAGAATAGCTAGGAGAGCTCTCAGACTCAGATACAGAACCAATTCAGCAGAGTTATATTCCTACTCCTTTCAAAGCATCAGTTCATCCTTAGATCACCCCCACTTATCCTTGTTCTTCATCCACTTCCCAAGGTAGTCTCCCCACTCCTCCATCCCCAACACACCTCACTCCTGTTATCCCTGTTGTTCCAGTTGTTCCACTCCTTCTTGTTGTCCCTTTTATCCCTGCAAATATGGCTAGATATGCTCCTTTACACCTGCCTGCAAATCCAGGGGAAATGCCCCAAGACTATCAAAGCAAAATCACTTACTTTGATGGTACTGGCACTTATACAGCCCCGCAACACACCAAGAGAATGCAGGACTATTTTGAGAACTATGAAATAGATGATGAAGATGTAAGGACGAAAATTTTTGTGCAAAGTTTGACAGGGGAGGTAAGGAACTGGTTTAGGTATCTAGCTGCAAATTCTATACTCAATCCTGATGCCTTGTACCTAAGTTTTTTAAACAGATGGGAAAAGAAGAAAGACCCTCTACACATACTAACAGAGTATGATAACTTGAAAAGGGGTCCACAAGAAATAGTTCAAGATTACTGTGCTAGGTTCAACAATGTATATAACGCCATTCCTCAGAACTTGAGACCTCCACCTGATCTGGCCTTGATCAAATTCCCTGATGGATTTGATCCAGATATGGCATATCAACTAAGGGAAAGAGCACCTCCAAGTCTTGCATACATGCAGAATATAGCTGTAAGTGTGGAGGCAAACCTGGTTGCCAAGAGAACCAGAGAAAAAAATGAGAGAAGAATAACATTTAAAGAGGAACCCTCAACCTTTGACCAAAAGCTAGATGCAATCATGAAGGGCATGGAGTGGTTGGGAGATAGAGTTGAGACCATGGAGAGAAAGTCCTCTTGGGAAGGGCAAACAAGCAACACCACTAGGAATCCCAATTTTAGAAAAAACCAAAACCCAAATGTTGGGAGGACTGGTCCTGATCAGAATATCAGAACTCCATTTCAAGAAAACTATGCGGAGGCCTCAACCACAAGTGAACAAATAGAAGATCCCCACATCAATCTAATGGGTTTTGATAGTGAACAACAAGTATTCTTAACACAAGATGATCAACAAGCCCAAGAATACAAGCAATTTCAAGCAAAAACTGGTGAGTCATTTGACTTCAGAGAAGGGTATGACACAGCAGTCTATGAAGTACACAAACAATACAAGTTAAGAAGTAGAACCATAGATGTACCTGAGAATACCAAACAAAAAAACACCAAAATGCCCAAGAAAGCTAATGATAAAGCTGTTTCAACAGAGTCCTCAGATATAAAACTCCAAAGGGAGGTCACACTAGAAGATGTATCTGATATATAGCCTCCAGTAAAACCTACATCTACACCACCTCTTCCAACAGGGATCTTGGGCAGACCTCTAGAAAACAGACCCAATTCAAGCCTACCCCAAAACAGTGTACCTGACCAGGAGAAGGTCACCCAAAATTCAGCAGAGAAAGAAAGACTTGCTGCTCTCAATACAAAAGTTCAGATGGAAAAACCTTTCAATCTTGAGACAGAAATTGGTAAACTGAAAATAGAAATTCCTCTTTCAGAACTAGCCAAACATGAGGTCTTCAGACAACAAATCATTAGATCATTACAAGTACCAGAAAATAGGGATGTAGTTAATATTCTGGATGACCAACCAGAGCTGATTTTTGGCTCAGAAGTCAATGGCAAATCAGTGGATGGAGGGACTCCTCCATTCTATGTAAGCCTAAACATTCATGAAAAAGTACTACACAATGCCATGTTTGACTCAGGGGCCTCTCATAACCTAATGCCCAAATCAGTAATGGAAAAACTTGAATTAGATATCACCATACCCTATAAAGATTTGTTTTCATTTGATTCCAGCCAAGTGATATGTTTAGGCCTGATCAAAGACCTTTGTGTATCCCTAGTCCAATATCCATCCAAAACAATTTTAATGGATGTAGTAGTAGCTGACATTCCACCTAAATATGGTATGCTCTTATCAAGATCACGAGGTGCCAAACTCCAAGGATCTCTACAACTAGACATGTCATATGCCACAATCTCAGTCTTTGGCCAACCAAAGAGACTGTACTGAGAAATACTGATGAAATATGTGGTCAACAGTCAGGAGAAGCCCCAAAACTTCCCAATCTACTCCATGCATTCAGACATGGACTCATTCATACTATACAATGTTGATATGTATCCCAAAACCGAGGTCAAGCTCCTAAAAACAACAGAAACCATGCATATGAATGAACAATCCATAGCTCCAGATCAAAATATCACTGATGTGATCAAACCAACACAGTCTGCTGATACATCACAAGATTCACCAAAACTAGACCAGCCTACTGAACAAGTCTGTAAATCCATTGAAAGAAACATTGATCAAGAGACCTTGTGGTATTTGGAATTTGATGGGTCAATAAATAAGCTAGGAGCAGGAGCAGGGGTTTGGATACACAATACTCAAAATGACCATGCTCTGGGTCATGCATATAGGCTTAACTTTAGATGTACAAATAACATGGTTGAATATGAAGCCCTTTTACTAGGTCTCAAACTGATTAAGAGCCTAGGAGTGACCAAAGTTTCCATATTGGGTGATTCAGATCTAATTATACAACAAATAAAGGGAACTTTTGTCACAAATGATCCCAGGCTAAGGTCTTATAGGATAGAAGTGACAGACTTGCTTAACAGCTTCTTGGAATATCAACTCACCAAAATACCTAGAAGCCACAACTTACATGCTCACAGTTTGGCAACTTTTGCAAGCACCTATAAACTTCCTTTTGGGCCTAACCACCAGTTCATTGCTGAGATCAAACATAGGCCTTCTGTCCCAGACAATATAGATAATTGGCAAGTATTTGAGAATGATACCCAGATAAATAATTTTTTGACCATGAAACAAGAATTCTCAAACTTAAACATAGACACAAGCATTAGGGATGATCAACACCAAATTGATGAATTTAAGACAAGTATATCAGCTGAAACATCATATCTGATATTACATCCTACAACCTTTGACTCTGCCAATTTACAGAAGCTAAAACTAGCAGATCTTGATGAAATTATTGAAGAAGAAACTGAAGTAATTCAACTAAAGGATAATTTCTTGCCCACGGGTCTTACTCCTTTAGAAGACATTTTTGATTCAAATGACATCCCTAAGAAACCAAAGATGCAACCCATCATTGCAGAAATTGAGGAGTGTAATATTGGGACCACTGAAAATCCCAAAATGGTCAAGTTTTCTAGAACCTTACCTCCTGATAAGAAATCAGAATATATTGAACTGTTTAAAGAGTTTCAAGATGTGTTTGCCTGGAGTTATGAGGACCTTAAATCCTATGATACTACAGTTATCTAGCACACAATACCCCTAAAAGAAAACCAGAAACCCTTTAAACAGAAGTTGAGGAGAGTGAATCCAACCCTTCTTCCCCTAATTGAAAAGGAAGTAAAACGAATGTATGAAGCTGGAATCATTGCACCTATAAGATTTTCTGAATGGATTTCGAACGTTGTACCCACAAGAAAGAAAACTGGTGAGATAAGACTTTGTGTTGATCTCAGAAATTTGAACAAAGTCTCTCTCAAAGACCACTACCCCTTGCCAAAAATGGACCACATCTTACAAAGGGTAGTGGGAGCTTTAAGGATCTCACTACTGGATGGCTTCTCAGGATTCAATCAAATTCTAGTTCACCCAGATGATCAAGATAAAACAGCTTTCACTACACCTTGGGGAATTTTCAAATATGTCAAAATGCCTTTTGGACTCAAGAATGCTGGAGCCACATTTTAGAGGGCAATGGACATAGCCTTTGCTAAAGAAATCCATGATTTCTTAGTCATATACCTTGATGATCTAACAACCTTCTCAAAATCAGACCAATAACATTTAAAACATCTTAGACAAGTGTTCTTAATTTGCAGAAAGTATGGCATATCTTTGAACCCAAAGAAATCACTATTTGGCTTGGAAGAAGGCAAACTCCTAGGTCATATAATTTCAAAAGATGGCATAAGAATTGACCCTAATAGGATTCAAGCTATCCTTCAGGTCCCTCATCCAAGAAACATCAAAGAATTACAAGCCTTTTTAGGAAAAATTAATTTCCTAAGAAGATTTATTCCTAACTTGGCTTAGCTAATAAGATTGTTGAACAATATGCTCAAGAAAGATGCCAAAGTCAAATGGACAGTTGAAGCCAAACAGGCTTTTGAGGAAATCAAGATAACTTTAACAAAAACACCTGTTCTTACAAGCCCTAGATTTGATAGAGACTTCATAATTTTCTCCTTTGCCTCTGAACATACAATTGCTGTTGTCTTATTACAAAAGGATGACTTGGGATGTGAAAAACCTATTGCCTTCTTCATTAGAGCCCTTAGAGATGCCCCACTCAAATACCAGATCATGGAAAAGAAAGCATATGCTCTTGTCAAAGCCATAAAGGATTTTAGATTTTACATCCTGTACTCTCACATAGTTGCATATGTGCCCAATGTAGTAGTCAAAGATATTTTAACTCAAGAGGGAATTGAAGGCAAAAGGGGCAAATGGATTGCCAACATTCTGGAATATGATATAGAAATCAAACCAACAAAACTTATAAAAGGACAAGGGCTA
>APFE030469154.1:51267-190602 GCA_000404065.3 Pinus taeda
TGATGAATGTGAAGCAGGCGCCTACTAAAGTGGGGTGGGAGGGCACGTCTCCAATGGAAACCCACTCCGAATGCTGCTCCAGAATTAAAATGGACATAACTCGGCCAATATAACTCAGAATATTTATTATACCCTGTTTTTAGAAGCAGAAGGACCATTTTGCATCTTCCCATGTGATGGAAATCTTTATCTGGGCACTCTGAGATCTCAGATTTGTGCTGCAACAGTTCCATCGTCACAAAAATTATGATAAAATAGCTGATTTTAAATCAGCGATATCTCCCACATCCGAACTCCGATTCGACCCATTTTTTTTTTAAATTGGGTGATTTTTCGAGAGGAATCCAGATCTGGTATTTTTTTTGTAAATTTTATACCAAATGTTTCAGATCTGATCTGCAAAGTCGCCGCCCAAAAAAAATTTAAAAAAAAAATTAAAAAAAAAAAAAATTGACACTAAAATATGCATGAAACCCTCATTCCCATGGAATCGTAACCTGCTCTGATACCACTAATCCAGATCTTGGGAGGAGGCCCCCAAGATCTAAAATATTGAAATGGATCTTGGGATAAAGACCCCCAAGATCTGAAAACTTGAAATGAATCTTTGGGGGAGAGACCCCAAGATCTGAAAACTTGAAATGCCAGAAGAAAAAGAGGAGAATGCCCAATAAACAAAAACCACAAAGAAACTTTTTATTAAAACCCAAGTGGAAATAAACCAGCTAGGGCAATGGTAGCTTATCTCTGAGAAGAGATGTGTGGCTACATGCCTCTGAACTGTAGAGACTACATTGTGGCGGACAATCTGTCCTTTTACAAAATGTGACTTGTTACTTATAGTATTTTTCTAGTTACAATACCATGGGTCAATTCCATGGGTGAATGAATACCATGGGTGGATTTTACAATACCACGGGCAGATTCCATTTACAATACCATGGGTCAATTCCATGGGTGAATGAATACCATGGGTGGATTTTACAATACCACGGGCGGATGCCATTTACAATACCATGGGTAAATTCCATGGGTCAATGAATAATATGGGTGGATGAGTACCATAGATAACCAATACAAGGGGCCATTTTCCATTCGGATCATTTGGACGACAGTCGATCAAGTCGATGGCGAGGTGATGGTCTGGCTATTAGAGGCGAATCGGGTCGTCAGAACTTCCACAAAGTGACTAAGTGTGTGAACGAGTGAAAGATGCATACGTGATCTTGCAAACACACACTTACATGACTAGACGATGAGATGAATCAAACCATCCAAATGCACATGCTCAACATGATTGACTGACGGTGCGAGTGACAAGCCCGTCACTTTTGATTGATCGTTGGTCGACTGTGACGACGCTTTCACGACATGGTATGTGACTCCATGTGTGAGCGTGATAGATGTTTACAAAGCGAACACAACATGTACACATGAAGTGAAGATCTTGAGTATGACCAAAACATGGTCACAAACATGACATTAACATCAACATGCAAAACGTTTTCAGTGGAATGATCAAGCAAGGTGGGTTCGAAGATTCACATGAGCACATAGAGTGAACCCGAGTGTGTGCATTCATCAAGTAAATCTCTCAAAGGAGGCTTCAAAATTAGATACAGGCTAAAATTTTGGAGGGTGGTTGTAGCCTCTACAACACTTGGCGACACACTGGTAGAACTCCAACTTCCCTATTTTGGTTCATTGATAGCACAGGGCCTTGGTCTTTTGGGGAGTATTGAATCATTGTGTGTGTTACTTTGGATTCCCCACTTATGCCATGAACATACATGGTTCAGATTTTTCCAACTCAGTAAAACACAATCAAAAGTTTAGCTTGATCATAGTGTTTTGAAATCAGGAAGGGTAGTTTGGCTCGCGAGTTGAAGATTTCAGAGTATAAGTTTTCATCTCTGGTGTTTCTTTGTCGCTAGCAGGCCTGGACAGTACCTCGATGGATTCACGTAGGAACACACGCATTGCTCCACTGCTAGGGAACCTATTCAGTACCTTGGTGGAGTTGCATGCTTCACCTCTCTACGCAGGAAGCCTTTCTCTTCTTTCGCCTTTGTATTTTTTCAAGAGGACTGTACATAGGCACTTATTTATTTTTGGGGCAGAAAAGGGATCTTGATTTATTGAGAGTAGAAGAGGTTGTTCCTTCAGAGAAGAATGTAAGACCTCTAACATAGGTTTTCTCGTTTATATTTTCCCCTTTTCTGTTTCTATTAGTTGGATGAGCTTGAACACATAGAGTGGAAGGCTGAGTACAAGCATGGGGCTTCCTAGTGTGGACACAGGTTCATGGTTGGACCAGAACTTTCCTTGTAGACGGCTCATATTTTCCGTCAAGGCTTCATCGACCAAAGGTTATAACCAAGAACAAATAAGATGGACACAAGACTGGCCAAGTGCTGTAGTGTCACAAGTCCCTTCATATCTCAGCCACATACTCATTCAAAAGCCAAAACGCAGTAGATGGCAGTAATTATTTCTAGAAACAAAAATAGTAAGGTATTAAGCAACTCAAACAAACAAAAACAAAAATAGTAAGCGAAACAAACCAAATAAAAACAAAGATAATAAGTAAGGAAAACAAAATGAAAACAACAAGCCACAAGCAGACTATGTACATGGCACGAGGTGTGGCCCGACCTACTGGAAATAATTCTTGAGATCTTGGTCATTGACAGGAAGGTTGTCAACTATCCCATCAAGTGGTTGTAGATGATATATGTGTGGACCAACCTTCTCCTGGACTTTGTACGAACCAATCCACATGGACTAGAACTTTGTATGTTTGCCTTTGTCTTCGTGGGACTTATCCCATTTTAGAACTAAGTCACCAACATCGAAGTTAGCTTTCCCTCTAGACTTCTTATTGAACCATCTCTTGATATAGTTCTGGTGGAGTGTGAATTTTTCTTTTTCTTTCATCCTTTCTTCCTGAAGCTTATGGAGAGCATCCATCCTACGTTGAACTAGCTAGTAAGGCTTGCCTTGGGATTCTTGGAAAAGTTGAAGTGCATGCAAGTAGATATTGGGTGGAAAGATGGCTTCTTTACCATAAACTAGGAAGTACGGTGAGGTATTCAAAGAGGGTTTAGGTGTTACACGGTCAACCCATAATGCATTTTTCAGGGTGGTATGCCAGTTGCGTTGCTCAAAGAAAACGACCTTTTTTATTATGCAAATGAGGTTTTTATTCGTGGATTCTGCTAGACCGTTTCCTTGTGGGTAATAGTTTAGATGAGTGTTTCAACACAATATCATTCTGTAATGCAAAATCATAAAGTTTCAAATAGGAAAAGTATGTTGCATTATTAAAAAAAAGTGATATTGGAAAGCCGAAGCGTGAGATGATGTTTTGTTGGAGGAAGCTAATGACCTGCTGGTCGTTCACTTGTTTGAAAGGAATAACTTCTGTTCACTGTGTGAAGTAACCATTTGTTGTTAGAATGCAGCGATGCTACTTTGACTAATGTGGGAAGATTTCGTCGATGATTTCCAAGCCCCATTGTTGGAATGGTTTGGTCACCAAAACATGGTGCAGTGGGGTTGTTGATGTTCATTTCCTGTCTGTGCATCACTTATAGACTAGTCACTTGCGGGTGTAAGCATGTGCATCCTTGAATAATGTGGGCCAGTACAAACCAGCTCATATAACTTTGGGCATAGTGGTGTTTCCCGCAAAGTGACCCTCGACAGGTCCATCATGCAAACCTTTTAGTACCTTCTCTCATTCATGTGCCTCCAGGCACCTGAGAAAAACTCTGTTACTGTGCTTCCTCTAAAGCACTCCATGCACCAATTGATATGCTAAGTCCTTGAGGTGCAATGCGATCTTCTGTTTGATGGAAATGAGAGAGGGTATGGTGCGCTGCTTAAGGTACTGGCACACATCTGTGTACTAAGAGGTTTCGTCTTGAATAGGTGTTTCTCGCCTTATATCATGCATCTCAATTTCTTGCTCCCAGCTGATGAGGTCTTCTTCACTCTCCAGTGTGTGTATTGCTTCAACTGTAAGTTTGTGTTGAAGCCCCAAAAATCGGGTCTACAACAAGGGGGATACCCACCTGGTCCGGACCTTGGTTGGTAGCTCCTTTTCCATTTGGTGTGGTGGGTCCGATTGGCGATATGGGACTAGTTTCCCAATTTAAGAGTGTGTGTGTGTAGAATTTGATATTTCTGATTAATATGCTCTAATTCTAATTCTAATCTAATGACATGCAATTGTATTCTAAGAAAGCAGAAATAGCTAAGTCTATACTAACCCGGGATGTAATTTTTCTTCTGTGCGATCTAAAATGATTTCAAATAAAAATCGGTAATAAAGATCATTCAACTGTTATAAGAAAAGAATTCAATATAGATAAACCACTTGACATAAAAAGTTAGGCAAAACAGTTGAGAAAAACATATCACACAATAAGCTACTCATATATTAAGCACAAATAAATAGCTATCACCGTACAAAAGTGCCAAATGATAACTCAGACATTCACACATTAATATATAAACACCTGAACTTGAATATCACTTTAACACAAAAGATAGAAATAGTTAAGAGATAGAAGTACCATTTATAACTAGTTCTACTCATGCGCTTCAAGCGATAACAATTTATCTCTTCTTAATCCAACATCCACTAAGAGTACAGAAGTGCAACATCAGTAGCAGATATCAAATGCAAAAATCAATAAATCCTATTCCATTCATTCATCAAAACCTCTCGAAAGTGCATGTTTTGAGGACAAGTTTTTGATAAATTTCTGGACCCTTCTCTAAATGCATGAGAAGGGTTTAAATACTACTAACTACATCTAAAAATAATTTATTTACAAAAATATAGGATACGGTTTAAATGACCGTCCTCTCTCTAGGCAAAAATAAAGCAAAACTATTTCTAAAATTAAATCTAATCTCTAGCTATTTCTGTATCTACTCCTTAAAATCGCAAGCATTCAACATTTGCTTGAGAAGAGTCAGTTGGCCGACTTTAGCCTTTAATTGCCCTGTGAAAACGGAGTCAACAAGAGCTGGTGCCATCTTTTCGGCAGAATTAATGATGCTTTTGAGAGTCATACACTGGCTGTGTGGTTTCACTAAATAAGCCCAGTAAGAATCCCAATTCAACTTAGTTAATCTTTTAATGGATTCTGCCTTTTCTTGAGCTTTCCGTTTCTAGCCTGCTTGCAGCTGTTGTACCTTTGGTAGATAACCTGGAGTGGTTTTTGAGATTAGATTTGCTTTATGCAAATTTTCATTTATGCAATCAATAAGGATGTTTGCTGATGTAGATGCTTCCTTTGCGCTTGCTCAGATTCCCTGATTTGTGTATCCCATTTGTTAAAGAGCATTTCTTTATGATTGTCATTTATTATTGGTGCGCCTTCTCTTTTTCCCTCTTCTGTTTCTTTCCAAGCCAAATATTCAGTAACTTGTCTATCAATTAAGTCATAGTCATGCCGTAAATTTACTACTTGATTAGTGATTGTGTCACTTATTTCACAATACGAGTTCCATTGTGATATTCTTTGGCCAAATGTTTCCTGTTGCTGTAGTAGCTGGTCGTTCAAGGAAATGGATTCTGCGATGAAATCTATGAGCTTGGGATCATCTTTGTGCATCTCCGGCATGTCCTGTAACTATTTTTCTTTTTGAGCCAAACTGTTTTGGTGGCTTATCTACATCTGCTGGAATTCTTGCTGTAGTCCTTCAAGCTTTTTTTGTGCTTCATTATTGGCATTGGCTTGTTGCAGTTGTTGCTGCAAAATTTGTATCAGGTCTTCCTTTTCCTTCAGCAGTTGTTGTACTTCATATGCTTTATCAATAGTTGCAGAAGCATAAGCTCCTGCGATTTGGGATAATTTGGTGAGATTCTCAGTTGGATCAGTAGTAGGATCTTGCCACAAGACATCCAATTTCTCTGCATCATGAGAGATCAAATTTTCCAATTTCCTCTTCTTCCTTTGTTTTCTTACTACTGCCTTATGTTGTGGACTGTAAAATACATCAAGAGGAGGAATTTCCTCTATCTTGAGTAGAAGTTCAGATGAGGGGGTGATAGGAATGTGTTCCATGTCCGAGACATTTTTGATTGTTCCTGTGACCATATCTTCTGTTTCCTGTACATTACTTACATGTGTCTTTGTGCTTTTCCCTTCAAGATTGATTAAATCATTGAAGGTCTCCCATTCCTTGTCTAGCTTAGTTCTATCCGATGGTGGCTAACCGATGAGAGGGGGAGGATATACCTGTGGAGAGATTAACACCAGTTGTTGTGCAAGCTCTTTTGATTGGGCAATATCCTTTATTGACCCTTCACTTTTACCATGGTCACTTTCGAACTTTTTAGAATGTGCGAATGTTTCTTTCCCGGAATTGGATTTAGATCTATCTGTACCAGAACTTTCACCGAGGCTAATACTTGGAGTTGGTTCCCTTACGAGTTCTAAGCATAGTTTTTCCAAGGGAATATTGGCTAGCCTTCTTTCCCTATATGTTTTGAACTGCTGAAACTCTGCCGGAGGGAGTCACGTTTGAGCTGAGTGCAGAATTTCTTCAAGTGTGTTTTTCTGTTCGAATATATTGTCAAGATGATCCTCTTCTTTGGAAAAGACCTTTATTTTGACTACGACAGTGAAATTCTTTGCAATGTCATAAGGGTCGAACGACCTTCTTTGAAACTTGAACAATTGTAGAGATGTTATGTTGTTTACTTCCTTGAATGCATGGCCTACATCAAATAGTGAAAAGGCTCCACAGGCTACGGGAAATTGTGGCCAAATAGCCTTCTTTTTGTCTTTCAAATCCTTAGTCAAATCCCCTTCTGAACAGGTTTGATAAGCGACTTCTCGTGCCATGATTTTATCAGGAACATACAAGGGTAAGACGTGAGGGGAAACATCACTTACGAATACCCCGACGTATGTGAACAATTCCTCTCTAGACCATCTCGTGACTGTGAGCGTATCTGCTTCTGCTTTAGGAGAACATCTCGGGGCATATTTGTCGTACAATATTTTGTATAGGGGTAACATAACTCCGTGACAAATTTTGTAGAAAAATGGGGGGAATTTAGACTCCCACAATTCTTTCCGATACACATGAATGGGTAAAGGGTCTTGAGTTGTCCATTTCCATCCCATTACGGGAGACTTTGAAACATAGCAAATTGCATCCATTACATATGCCGATAAGTAAACTGGGGGATAAATTCTCTAGGAAACAGTTCTTTTAGACTGGTAATTTACAATGGTAGTAGCTAAGTTGCCTGACAGTATTTTAGACCAATCCATAATAGTAGAATTAACGGCGGCATCCAACAATGGTAGCCATTCAGATGAGAATTTATTAATATCTAGTCTTCCGTAAATGCTACAGAGCATAGCAGCGGCAAAGCAATATGGGGAAGTGAGAGAACCAGTACTATACATACTGTGTTTATCTTTTTTCAACGGTTCATCTCTCCTCGACCGATCTTTAGTGCATTATGCCAGGTCTTCATTTTCTTTGACAAACTTCTCTATGAACTGTTTGTTGTAAGTCGCTTGTGGCTCTGGCAAATGATACATAAGTTTCAAATCTTGTTGAGCGAATGAGCCAATAAGTCCTTGACCCTGAGTCTTAAACTGCCCATTTTTAATGTCTGCGCTATCCAGTACCCATTTAATCATGTATGTATGGGGGAAATTTTGGGCCGTGCCACTATCCGGTGCAAGAATGAATAGGCTAAATCTGCAACTGATGCTTCGGAAGACCCCTGTGAACTAGTAGAAGCCGTAACCTCCATCACCTTGGTATTTTCTTCTTCAAGTAGATTATACATGCCTTCCCAAGTGGTAATACCTGCGTCTCTGTTGCATGCGGTGTCTGTGTACAAGGGCACCATTTCTTTATCTACAGACATCGGAGCCTTGCCTTTCTTTCCCATAGTATCTTGTATACTGCTTTGTATATTTCTTTGTTCTTCGTTCCTGCAGTTTACAAGTGAGGTGAGAGTAATGATAAGGAATAGTGACAGGAAAGCTTTTAATGCCGAAGACATGCAAAATATACTACCTTACATGAACTGGCTCTTTGATAAACACAAAACCATATTTTATTAGCATTTGGAAACTAACTCATTAATTAGCATTAAAGTGCATAACGAGGTCTCGGTTTATGAAAAAAGGTTTTTCTCGAATAGTGAGCCAAAAGATTTTGCGATGGAGCAATTTTGCGATTTGCTTCAGAATATCGTAGATCACTGTATCACATTATTGCAAGATCGCAATTATGTAGTATCACTGCATTGCATTATCGCCAGATCGCAATATTGCAATATCACTCTGTTATTCTTTTGTAAGATCGCTTTACCACTCTATCGTGATATCACGATATCGCAATATCGCAAATCATTGTGCGTGCTCATTTCGCGTTAATGTATTTCTTGCGAGGTGCGATTTTGCGATATGCTTCATCGCATATCGGTGTTTTCTGCAGTTTTTTAGCGTAAGTGTGTTTTAAGGCATGCGATGCAATATATATGTTTTTTTTTTTAATATCTAATCTCGCATCGCAATTCTTAAAGTTTGGCTTGTAAGAAGGCACCCTCTTATCCTTTCCGCGATGCAATATTATTTAAGGAGTGATTTTATCTTTTCTCATCATGAAACCTAAGCTTCTTAGATTTTTCAAAGGTATTTTCCTAAGTTTATGATGGTAAGTTTTATTAAAAAGGAAATACAAGCACTAATTCAATTTTTAAATTTTTTTGATTAAGGGTCCCCATTTATTTAGTATTAGTAATAACACTAAATAAAAAGGGGGGTTGTTGGTGGCCACAACAATCGGCGATTCACTTGGAAGAACCAATTATCTCTGTCTTTCTTTTGAATTTTCTAAACTTCCAAAATAGAAAATTTTCCAGAAAGTTAAACTTTATTATAGAAAGATAAAGTACATTCTGTGTTAACCTGTCGATGATATTTTGTTTCTTCTATTTTTGACTTTGATCATTTGCTCCTTCAAGCTAGTCCTTGTATCCACATTAGTCATTACTCGATTTATAAAGATAAAACAAAGCCTTATCTGTAAATCAGTTTTAAATATGCTCATTTGTCGTAGGTAGAGCCTCCGCTGCCAGCAGGCGTTCATAGCCGCGACAGGTTTACCTATTACCCAACAATGATCTTGTATCCTACTTAGAGAAACATGCAATTTTCAAAGAGGAATCCATATCCACACTTACTGCTTTCCTTTTCTTTTTATTCTTAAAGAACAATGTCTTGGTTTGATAGCCAATTTATGACACAGTCATTCACTTGATTTATAACTTTGCTGAACAAGCTAGCTCGTGATGAGACCCCTTGCTCTTGATTGCAACAATCTTGAGCCCTGTTGTGGTATGTAGTATTGGCAAAGTCAACAAGTTATAATATCCATGATTATGATAAGCCGGCTCGTGATGAGACCTTTCACTCTTTAAGATAAAGTGTATCCTTGGATTGTTTCTTTGAAAGTTGTAATTTCCTAAGTAGGGAGGAAGTCATTGTATCCTTAAGATAACTATGGATGAGAATAATATAGTTTTTTGGAAAGAGCTTTTCTACAGAGAATCTTTGTTTTGTTATTGATACCTTTCATTGCACTGATATGAAACAATTTCTCACTAAAGGTCATTTTCATCAAATTTTATGAAGTTGAAACTAGTATCATTTCTAGGCTAGAGCCTTTAACTGTATCTTTCAGTAATAAAGATCAATTTTCTAAAAGATTTTCTATTTATACAAGCGAAAAATCAAAATCTGAAAGAGAATTAGTGTCTTTTTCGTAAATCCCTAATGTAACCATTCACAACTGGTTTTATTATGGAAGAAATATTTAAGGAAGAATTAGGAATTTTTTGATGAGAAGTAAATATTTCCCTGTATGTGATATGAAAAGGGCTAATTGCTTCCTTTATTTTTAATCTACAAAACTATTAAAAATAAATTATCTACATAAACAAACTAACTAAATTAATTCTACTCCTATTCTAACCATATACATGAAAATGACTAGGTATAGTCATATTTCTAGTGTAGCCATTTTCTCATTTTTATTCCTGCATATATATACAGTTCGAATGTTAGCAATAAAAATAAAAATCTTATTGAACTAAGAAAATTAAATCTATCATCAAAATGTACAACTATTTTATTTAAAATCTCCTTCTTATGAAATTTTCTTTCCAATGGAATACTAATTGGATCATAGAAATCTGGATGGATCTCTGCTAAGGATTTAGAAATGTTCAAATGAAGAGATGACAGGCCAGATTGAGGATATGAATTTTTAGATTCAAAGGCCTGGAGGACATTGTTAGTGTTATGTGTAAATGTTAAACTATTGTTAGTTTTCCATGAAGAGAATGAATCAATGGAGAATGGATGGAAATCTTTCAAATTAAACAGATTGTTAGTAATTAAATTGGATTGTTGGCATATTTCTAAAAATATATTCTCTTGTTGATATTGTCTTAGAGAAGATAGAAGCTTTTGATAAAACATTGACATTGATTGAAATTGAAATTGAAATAGCTTTTGATGCTTTTGAAAAGCTTCCATTTTCCAGCAAGGCGATACATCAATTGAATGTTTGATAGTGAGGTGCTCAATATGCCAGCGTAATGTATCAAAAATCTGAAAATTAAAATCTAAAAATAAATCTGATTTTATACAAAATAAGTGAGTAAGCGAAAATAGACTGAAATCACTATCTGTACAATTATTGTTACAACACAATTGGAATCGTTTTGAAACAATTTCTCCTTCACAAGGATTGGCCAGAATTATTGAATTTGAATAATTTCGAATTCCAACTTGTGAATTAGAAAGAAAATTATGATTATGAACAGGAAAGAAGGCTTGATCATGATATGAATCATAAATTGGAATATTTTCTTGAATAATGAAATCATGAGGATAATTTACTGCTTTAGAATGAGGATTGGTTGGAATAATTTCTAAATTAAAATATCTCTCATTCTCAGATGTTATTTGAAGTTTATGTTGATTTTCTCGAGAAAAATCAGCATCTTCAATGTCAGAGTAATTATCATAAATGACTTCACCAGATTCTCTAGATTTCCCTTCAATTTCACCCAGTATATCAAAACAAGGAGGGACAAGAATTTCATGTTCGTTAATGGAAAAAGAATGATTAGTGATTATTTATCTATCTTGATCAAAAATTAATGGTGATTCATTAAGATCAACCTCTGTATTTTTTGAAATATCATTAATACCAAGAGGGGAAGAATTACCATCATTAAAATATCAGGATAAAGGGAAAAATGTGAGTCTGAAATAATGTATTTAAAAATGTCTCTGTTTGAGAATTCTTGTGCATTATGCTCATTGTAAATTTTAGATTCCAGATCATTCCTTTGTGTTCTTATATTTTTTTTTTTTGAAGATCACTTTGTTTTCCTGATCTCGGCATTTGCTCATCGTGGAAAGATTCAGAAATTTGTACAGCTATTTGCATGCTATTATTTACCTTAATTGTTGCTTTCACTTTCTGATTTGCAATCTGATTTTCTGAATTTACCTCAAAGTTTCTTTCAGATTTCAAGGCAGCTCTTTCTCCAAAATTGTTGCTATTGTCTTCTTGTATATGATCAGAAATATTTTATGAGCTTTGCAGGACCTCTTCATCACCATTTATTGACACATCCAAATTGGATTTTTTATTTGTGTTAGAAGAAAATTGAACAAATCTTGGACTAATTTCATATGGATTGGGAATAGGAGGCGGAGAATAATTATGTTCAAGCCAATCTAGTGATTCTTACTTTATGGGTTCATTAAATTTTAAACAAGTCAAATGGAATCGAATATTAAAATCTCTAACATACTCATTTTCTTTTCGTAGATATTCAATCTCATCATATACTTGATCATAATCATAGCAGTCAAATTTACAAATGAAAATTGTGACAAATTGATCCCAGCTGTGAATTGAGGTAATCGGAAGAGTTCTACACCAGTTTCTAGCTTCCGCTACAAATGTGAGAGTAAAATTTTTGCATAAAATGCCTTCATCAATTCCTTGAAAATTAGAATTTGAAATATTTTGAATAAATTGAAGGGCATGATTAAAAGCAGAAGAATTTCTCGTACCATTGAATTTTTTCTGAGACAAGAGTCTTACCACATCGGGTGGAGTATTGGAAAATGCATGTACATGGATACAACTCCAAATTGGAAGTTTAAGAGGAGTCATCATAATTTAAATAAAATTTTAAAATTGAAAAGACTCCAACAGACAACTCATTTCAGGCCCTCCTTCTAGCGCCAAATATGTTGAAGCCCCAAAAATCGGGTCTACAACAAGGGGGATACCTACCTGGTCCAGACCTTGGTTGGCAACTCCTTTTCTGTTTGGTGTGGTGGGTCTGACTGGGGATATGGGACCAGTTTCCCAATTTAAGAGTGTGTGTGTGTAGAATTTGATATTTCTGATTAATACGCTCTAATTCTAATTCTAATCTAATGACATGCAATTGTATTCTAAGAAAGTAGAAATATCTAAGTCTATACTAACCCAGGATGTAATTTTTCTTTTGTGCGATCTAAAATGGTTTCAAATAACAACCGGTAATAAAGATCATTCAACTGTTATAAGAAAAGAATTCAATATAGATAAACCACTTGACATAAAAAGTTAGGCGAAACAGTTGTGAAAAACATATCACACAGTAAGCTACTCATATATTAAGCACAAATAAATAGCTATCAACGTACAAAAGTACCAAATGATAACTCAGAAATTCACACATTAATATATAAACAACTGAACTTGAATATCACTTTAACACAAAAGATAGAAACAATTAAGAGATAGAAGTAACATTTATAACTAGTTCTACTCATGAGCTTCAAGCGATAACGATTTGTCTCTTCTGAATCCAACATCCACTAAGAGTACAGAAGTGCAACATTAGTAATAGATATCAAATGCAAAAATCAATAAATCGTGTTCCATTCATTCATCAAAACCTCTTCGGAGGGTGCAAAAGTGCATGTTCTGAGGACAAGTTTTTGATAAATTTCTGGACCCTTCTCTAAATGCATGAGAAGGGTTTAAATACTACTAACTACATCTAAATATAATTTATTTACAAAAATATAGGATATGGTTTAAATGACCGTCCTCTCTCTAGGAAAAAATAAAGCAAAACTATTTCTAAAATTAAATCTAATCCTAACTATTTATGTATTTGCTCCTTAAAATGCAAGCATTCAACATTTGCTTGAGAAGAGTCGGTTGGCCAACTTCAACCTTTAATTGCCCTGTGAAAACAGAGTCAACAAGAGCTGGTGCCATCTTTTCGGTAGAATTAATGATGCTTTTGAGAGTCATACATTGGCTGTGTGGTTTCACTAAATAAGCCCAGTAAGAACCCCAATTCAACTTAGTTAATATTTTAATGGATTTTGCCTTTTCTTGAGCTTTCCGTTTCCAGTCTACTTGCAGCTGTTGTACCTTTGGTAGATAACCTGGAGTGGTTTCTGAGATTAGATTTGCTTTATGCAAATTTTCATTTATGCAATCAATAAGGATGTTTGCTGATGTAGATGCTTCCTCTGCCGCTTGCCTAGCTTCCCTGATCTGTGTATCCCATTTGTTAAAGAGAATTTCTTTATGATTGTCATTTATTATTGGTGTGCCTACTCTTTTTCCCTCTTCTGTTTCTTGCCAAGCCAAATATTTAGTAACTTGTCTATCAATTAAGTCATAGTCATGCCATAAATCTACTACTTGATTAGTGATTGTGTCACTTATTTCACAATACAAGTTCCACTGTGATATTCTTTGGACAAATGTTTCTTATTGCTGTAGTAGCTGGTCATTCAAGGAAATGGATTCTGTGATGAATTCTGTGAGCTTGGGATCATCTTTGTGCATCTCCTGCATGTCCTGTAACTGTTTTTCTTTCTGAGCCAAACTGTTTTTGTGGCTTATCTACATCTGCTGGAATTCCTGCTATAGTCCTTCAAGATTTTTCTGTGTTTAATTGTTGGCATTGGCTTGTTGCAGCTGTTGCTGCAAAACTTGTATCAGGTCTTCCTTTTCCTTCAACAGTTACTATACTTCAGATGTTTTTTCAATAGTTGCATAAGCATAAGCTCCTGCGATTTGGGATAATTTGGTGAGATTCTCAGTTGGATCAGTAGTAGGATCTTTCCACAAGACATCCAATTGCTCTGCATCATGAGAGATCGCATTTTCCAATTTCCTCTTCTTCCTTTGTTTTCTTATTACTGCCTTATGTTGTGGATTGCAAATACATCAAGAGGAGGAATTTCCTCTATCTTGATTATAAGTTCAGATGAGGGGGTGATAGGAATATGTTCCATGTCCGAGACATTTTTTATTGTTCCCGTGACCATATCTTCTGTTGCCTGTACATTACTTACATGTGTCTTTGTGCTTTGCCCTTCAAGATTGATTAAATCATTGAAGGACTCCCATTCCTTGTCTAGCTCAGTTCTATCTGATGGTGGCTGACTAATGAGACGGGGAGGATCTACCTGTGGAGAGGTTAACACCAGTTGCTGTACAGGCTCTTTTGATTGGGCAATATCCTTTAGTGACCCTTTGCTTTTACCATGGTCACTTTTAGACATTTTAGAATGTGCTGATGTTTCTTTCCCGGACTTGGATTTAGATCTATCTGTACCAGAACTTTCATTGAGGCTAATACTTGGAGTTGGTTCCCTTACGGGTTCTAAGCATAGTTTTTCCAAGGGAATATTGGCTAGCCTTCTTTCCATGTATGTTTTGAACTGCTAAAACTCTGTCGGAGTGAGTCGCATTTGAGCTGAGTGCAGAATTTATTCAAGTGTGTTTTTCTGTTGGAATATATCGTCAAAACGATCCTC
This sequence comes from Pinus taeda, assembly GCA_000404065.3. Lineage (NCBI taxonomy): Eukaryota > Viridiplantae > Streptophyta > Pinopsida > Pinales > Pinaceae > Pinus > Pinus taeda. The sequence goes on from APFE030469154.1 coordinate 66,183, forward strand.
TTCTTTGGAAAATAACTTTATTTTGACTACGGTAGTGAAATTCTTTGCAATGTCATAAGGGTCGAACGACCTTCTTTGGAACTTAAACAATTGTAGACATCTTCTGTTGTTTACTTCCTTGAATGCATGACCTACATCAAATAGTGAAAAGGCTCCATAGGCTACGGGAAATTGTGGCCAAATAGCCTTCTTTTTGTCTCTCAAATCCTTAGTGAAACCCCTTTCTGAACAAGTTTTATAAGCGACTTCTCATGCCATGAGTTTATCAGGAACATACAAGGGTAAGACGTGAGGGGAAATGTCACTTCCAAATACCTTGACATATGTGAACAATTCCTCTCCAAACCATCTCGCGACTGTGAGTGTATCTGCCTCTACTTCAGGAGAACATCTCGGGGCATCTTTGTCGTACAATATTTTGTACAGGGGTAACATAACTCCATGACAAATTTTGTAGAAAAATGGAGGGAATTTAGACTCCCACAATTCTTTGTGATACACATGAATGGGTAAAGGGTCTTGAGTTGTCCATTTCCATCCCATTATGGGAAAGTTTGAAACATAGAAAATTGCATCCATTACATATGCTGATAAGTAAAATGGGGGATAAATTCTCTGGGAAATAGTTCTTTTAGACTGGTAATTTACAATGGCAGTAGCTAAGTTGTCTGACAGTATTCTAGACCAATCCATAATAGTAGAATTAACCAGGACATCCAACAATGGTAGCCATTCAGATGAGAATTTATTAATATCTGGTGTTCTGTAAATTCTACAGAGCATAGCTGCAACAAAGCAATATAGGAAGTGAGAGAACCAATACTATACCTACCGTGTTTATCTTTTTTCAACGGCTTGTCTCTCCTTGACCAATATTTAGTGCATTCTGCCAGGTCTTCATTTTCTTTGACAAACTTCTCTATTAAATGTTTGTTATAAGTCGCTTGTGGCTCTAGCAAATGATACATAAGTTTCAAATCTCGTTGAGCAAATGAGCCAATAAGTCCTTGACCCTGAGTCTTAAACTGTCTGTTTTTAATGTCCGCGCTATCCAGTACCCATTTAATCATGTATGTATGGGGGAAATTTTGGGCCGTGCCGCTATCCGGTGCAAGAATGAATAGGCTAAATCTGCAACTGATGCTTCGGAAGACCCCTGTGAACTAGTAGAAGCCATAACCTCCATCACCTTGGTATTTTCTTCTTCAAGTAGATTATACATGCCTTCCCAAGTGGTAATACCTGCGTCTCTGTTGCATGCGGTGTCTGTGTACAAGGGCGCCATTTCTTTATCTACAGACATCGGAGCCTTGCCTTTCTTTCCCATAGTATCTTGTATACTGCTTTGTATATTTCTTTGTTCTTCGTTCCTGCAGTTTACAAGTGAGGTGAGAGTAATGATAAGGAATAGTGACAGGAAAGCTTTTAATGCCGAAGACATGCAAAATATACTACCTTACGTGAACTGGCTCTTTGATAAACACAAAACCATATTTTATTAACATCTGGAAACTAACTCATTAATTAGCATTAAAGTGCATAACGAGGTCTCGGTTTATGAAAAAAGGTTTTTCTCGAATAGTGAGCCAAAAGATTTTGCGATGGAGCAATTTTGCGATTTGCTTCAGAATATCGTAGATCGTTGTATCACATTATTGCAAGATCGCAATTATGTAGTATCACTGCATTGCATTATCGCCAGATCGCAATATTGCAATATCACTCTGTTATTCTTTTGTAAGATCGCTTTACCACTCTATCGTGATATCACGATATCGCAATATCGCAAATCGTTGTGCGTGCTCATTTCGCGTTAATGTATTTCTTGTGAGGTGCGATTTTGCGATATGCTTCATCGTATATCGGCGTTTTCTACGGTTTTTAGCGTAAGTTCGTTTTAAGGCATGCGATGCAATATATATGTTTTTTTTTTTAATATGTAATCTCGCATTGCTATTCTTAAAGTTTGGCTTGTAAGAAGGCATCCTATTATCCTTTCCACAATGCAATATTCTTTAAGGAGTGATTTTATCTTTTCTCATCATGAAACCTAAGTTTTTTAGATTTTTCAAAGGTATTTTCCTAAGTTTATGATGGTAAGTTTTATTAAAAAGGAAATACAAGCAGTAATTCAATTGTTTAAATTTTTTGATTAAGGGTCCCCATTTATTTAGTATTAGTAATAACACTAAATAAAAAGGAGGGTTGTTGGTGGCCACAACAGTCTGCAAAGCCCATGTCGTTTGTTCTTATGAGTTGGCTTGATTTCAAGATCATACTCTTGCAATCTTGTCATCTAGTGCACACATCGTTCACCCAGTTTTTATTGTACAAGCAATGTGCGGACTGATGGGTGAGGGACGAAGACTATGCAGTGGTTCTTCAACAAGCAGGGCTTGAAGTGTTTCATCACCTTGTAAATTGCATATGCTTGCTTTCCAATGGTGGGGTAGTTGAGTTCTGGTCCCTACATGCCTGGGCTCATGAAGGAGATTGGGCGTTCATCATTCATCTCATCCTTCTGAGTGAGTATTGCACTTAGACAATTATTGGAGGCAAAGGTGTATAGTAGGAAATCCCTCTTGAAGTCTGAGTTGTAGAGTGCAGGCGCTTCTACAATAGTCTGCTCGATTCAAGTGAATGAATACTTTTCCTTCTTTCCCCAGCTGTAGACCTCATCTTTCTTGATCATGTTCTGCATGGGCTTGAATATCTATGCATAATTCGAGATGAACTTCCGGAGGAAGTTTATCTTGCCCAAGAAGGACTGCATAGCTTTCTTGTTAGATGGGTGAGGGATCTATATAATATCCTGAACCCAGTCCAAATCCACCTTGATCCTACTTTTGGAAACAATGTTTCTGAGAAGGTTCTCCTTAGACACTGTGAATATGCTCTTTTTGGATTCAAGGAAATCCTGTATCTCCAGAATTGGTCGAAAAAGTTCTTCAGATGGCGTATGTGGTCCTCACATATTCTTGAGAACACGGTCACTTCGTTGAGATATACCACTACACTTTGTCTGATGAGTCTGCAAAAAGAGATGTCCATGGCACACTAATAGGTTACAAGCCCAAACGACATTCATCTATAAGCGAATGTACCCCACTTGGTACGAAAGGTAGTCTTAAGTCTATCACGTTCTGCTACTAGAACCTGATTGTATCCTAAAAAATCACCAAGAAGGGAAAATATCTGTGCCCCAGATACTATTTGCATAATGTGGTCCATAGACGACATGTGGTAGTTGTCTTTGTCCGAGGTGCAGTTCATGTTCCAGAAATCAACACAAAATCGGATTTCGTCAAACTTCTTGCATATAGAACAAGGTTTGAAACCCATGTGGAATGCCGAACTGTGTATACGATCCCTGCATCCAACAACTTAGTGAGCTCTTACTATATGAGGGGTTCAAGTGACGGATGTACTTTTCTCAGCGTCTGCTAATATGCCTTGACCCCTTCTTTGATCAGAATGATGTGTTGGATGATCCATGTGTCATAGGTTTTCAGATCATCATATGTCCACATGAACACATCTCAGTACTATTTGAACAAGTGGACAAAAGATTTCCGCTCTTGCTGTGTGCAACATGTACTGAGATTGATGAACTTCGAATTTTGTTTTGTTCCCAGGTTGATCTATTCATGCATCATGGTGAAAATGTGGGTCTTGCTATTCCTCAGCCCCTGAAATCATTCTTGCAAGTCATAAATTTTTTCCAATGTTGCCACACCTTTTGTGATAAGTTGGCCTTTCTTGTTATGCTCTTCTGCTTCCAGAGAGTGCTCGTGCTTGTCATCATCTATCATTGCATCTTTGAAGATGTCAACGTTGGCCATGAAATGTAGTATCTCTTGCTGGTAACTTTTGAGATGCAATGACAAACAATGAATGGTGTTACGTACTTGCCTTACCACTATCTCTGAATCACCTACCACTTTGAGAGTGACCACGTTGAGGTTGACAGATTTTTACAAGCCCAATATGAGTGCTTCATACTTAGCAACATTGTTTGTGCACTCAAACTTCAAGAGACTTGAAACCATATTCTTTCTATTGTATGGGTCGATCAAGACACACCCGGCTCCTAAGCCATCCTATGTCATTAATCCGTCAAAGTAAATGGTCCACAACTTGTCTGTACACAGACTGTTTGATGTGCTAGTACTGGTGCTAGTACTATTGCTACTACTATTGGTACAATGCACTGTACATGTTTCATTACCATTAGTTGGGCAAGGAAGGAGTCCCAACTGCGTGTCTAGTGGGGTTGGATCTGGCCGTGCAGGATAACACGCTAACATTATTTCCAGGAGGTAGTTGCCAAACATGATTTCTGCAAAGGCCAACGATTCATTCTTTCCATTAAGGGGAGTAACATTGTGCTTCATATACCTCTCGGATAACACCCAGATTTGGTTGCATTTTCCTTGCATGGAAGCCACATGTGTGACCATATTGTAGCAAAATATCTGTTCATCTTGCTAGACTAGTCCCTAGTAAGTAATAGACCGTATGCTTTTGGTATGTCCACAACGACAATGTTGATGCATTGGTGGACTCAGCCGTCATGAGATAGTCAGATGATCATGTCTTGAAGTTCACCAATGGATGGTACAGGAGTCCAATCATGTTGGATGATTCACGCGGATGTCTCGCTCCACTATGAATTGATCTTTTTACCAATGGAGAGCGGCATGACATTGGCTGCTGCGCCAAAATCAACCAAGAAGTTGTGAACATTATAGTTGAAAATGTCAAATAAAAGTAGGAATGGAGGGCAACATAAGTTCGCTTCTTCCATCCGGAGTGTGTTTAGTACAGTAGAAAGTGATCCGAGAGGTGTGCTTGCTTCCTTTCTGGTAGAGGTTGTGCTGTTCGTTGTTGTTTTTCCTAATGCATGCAGAAGGATGTCTCACTGACTCTGGATCTTGGCTAACTCGAACAAACTAATTTTTTCTCAGTTTTGTTCATGTCATCTAAAATTTTGTAGTCCATAGGTGTAGACTAACTGAGGTGTCCAAGGTAGAACCTATGTTCGTATTATCCTACAGAGTGTTTTGAAGTTTGATGCTCATGGACGTACTATTTTCTGTCGTTGTCTTCCCAGACTTATTTTGTGTTTTCTATTTTGGGGCAACTGGTGGTTCAACCTTCCTCAATAGAAGGCTCACCTTTTCTTGTACTTCCTCAAGTGTCGCAGGATCCCCTTTACTCCTAAGATTGTAATGGTGATTTTTCTTTTGGAGCTACTTCTCGTTGTTCATCTTCAACATTGCTTTCGAGCACTGATATGCATTCACGACATGCCCAGAACTTGATGCTTCATTAGGTGCAATACCTTCATCATTATCAATGTCTTCAGGTTTCTCCTGCATACTATTTTTTTGCATCAAATGTATGACTGCATACTGTGTTCGTGACATGCTTCCAGTTCGAACAAGAGTTCTTGGGGTGATGCTCTTCATGGAATGAATATAACTCATCATATGTGCACTTTTTGGGGTGGAACACAGAGCTCTGCACAGTTTTTGGAGCGAACCAGTTGTTGCCTAATGTACTGCTTCCTTGTCTCTATCTCGGTGGATGGTTGCTTGCATATGTGTCCGTTTTCGGTTGTTTAAGCTCGAAAACTTCTGTTGTCAACTTCTGTATGAGGCAAGTGAGGGTTTCAATATTATTCACTTCTTTGTCTCTACCCTTGCTCACCATCTCTTGGGACTTTCTACTCGCTTCTTTGGAGCCCTTTGTTCATTCATCATCCTTGATGTCTCCAATCATGCATAGGTCTTTCTCAACAACAATAGCCTCTTTACAGTATTCTAAGAGTGTTGGTTTCACAGCTCGCTTAATGAACTACACAATGCGGGTCGGAAATGCGGACGTGTATTACTCAACAGTGATGGAGTCATGAGGTTTGGTGTCTGCTGCAAATTTTACCTTTTCTTTCCCTACCATCTTCAGGCTTCCCAATTCTTTGAGTAACATCCTTGGGGTCTTTTCATCAGCAAAATTTTCAAGGAACATGCATTTGAATGCACCCTAGTTCTGTGTGGAGTTTGGTGGAAGGTTGTGATACCATGCAGCTATGCGACCATCCAAGGTACATGGAAACAATCTACAAGCTACGTCGTCAAGCCGTACCTCAAGGGTCTGCAGTTGCAGGTAGAAGTTGTCCAAATAGTCTTCTGCCTTCACTATGATGTTAGGGTTGAACATGATGTTCATCTTATCCACTCGCTTCGATATCTTGTGCAAAACACTCGAGAGGGCCAATGGTCCCTGAGTCATCCATTCCAAATTTTGGTGAGCCATCTCTTCTTCTTCTTTGTCCTCCTCCTCTCTTTCATAATCTGACAATTCTAGCTCTGAGTCCATTGGTTCATCTCCACCTCCGCCTCATCTGCTGCCTTCTCCTCTAAATCCTATACCGGAGTCTTATCCTAAGATCACAAGGGTGTCACACTCCTGTTGTCAGAAGACTGAAGGTTCGTCTCCTTCTTCAATATATTCTTCGAGACCTTCAAGTGTGGTAAGAACTACTTCTTCCACTGATGATACAATAGCCCCTGTGGGAGTGGTTTTTGGCTTCCTTGAGGCATATGGAAGATGTTGTATGCATGGGATTAGTTCGGCTTCTTTCGTGAATTGGCGGGTGATGGGACAGACAGACTGAAGTTGATGATATGGAATTTCATGTTCAGTCCTGGGAGGTGACAAGTAACCAATTGTAGAGTCGCGCGTAGGTGAGAGGGAGTGCGAGTTACTGCCTTGACCAAATGGTTGATGAGTGAGTGTGAGAGGACGTTCAACCATATACTACTGGCTTTCCTCCTTCTAGCACCAGAAATGTTGACGATGCTAGACCTGCCAGCATTTAGGGGATCACCCCGGTATGAAGTCCCAACTAGAGCTTACATTGTTTGGTATGGGAGTCCCATCTGGTATGATGGTCCGATTGCCATTGTCTTAAATATTTTCCTCAACACTTGCTTGTCAGCACATGAGAGTGGCCTCATTTGTCTTTGAGAAGTGAGGTTCACATGCCTGGTGATTGCTAGAGTCACTTGTGTCAATGGTTCTTTTAATGTTGAGGGAGAGGGTGGGACTAAGTCCCAAGTCATTTGGGAGGAAGAGCCAACTCTATTAGGAGGACACAACACAACAAGATGTGCACAACTTTCAGAAGTACAGTCCACATGGATGTGGCAGTCACAACACACAAGGGAAGATAACACATACAACACTCACCGAACGAGTCTACGTGAGTGCAACAGTTGTTATAACATGTTTTATGTAAAAGGTTTTTCTGATTTCCGGGGAGGTAACCAACATGGGAAAGACAACATTAACAACATATATAAAAAAATTTCATTAATAGATATGTATTACAACAAGTGAATGAGTTCAAGTGTTAAACATAGGTTAAAGAAACATGCATTACAAGTGTTTAATATTAGTCTTACAACAGTTACAATACATGTGTGAAAATGTGTTGGCCTGTGAGCAGGCATCTGAATTAAGAAAAAGTTCCAAGACATGTCGTTACACCATACATCACTAACCCTGTGGGTGGGGCATTCGAGCCACTAATTACTCCTCAAAAAAATATTATAGACTCTCAAGGCTATAAGGGAGGAGCTGAGGTGAAAAATTCCTTTGCATGTACAAATAAGGGGGTATTTTAGCCAAGGGTGAAACTGACCCTTGTGGCTATTTGACTACCATCATGACTATTTGAATTCCATGACTTTTCAACTTTACATGACTCTTCATACAAGAAGTGGGTCTCATACTTCCACGTTACATTACATTGATTGATAATATGGCCCAAAGTAGATATGTGGACAAGATGACTCATGACAAGACTCGACCTGACAGTGATGGTACATTCGTGCTGTTGCTGGTGTGTATGTCGAGCTGTAGTGTTGCTGGGTGATGGATGTCCTCATGGTGTGTCACAGCTTCACCTTCATATGGAAACATGCATGGAGTCTTCAATGCTCTTTGGGTTCATTCACATGTTGCTCCTTGCTTGTATGTTGGTAAGCTTGACAGGTTTGTTGATTCACGAAAAGTGCATGTTCATTTGTCTGTCCATCCATGAAGACATCTTGCATGTTTTCTTGTCCATCCATCTACGAACACATCTTTACATGATCACCCATTCACAAGAACATCTCTTTACATGCATCATTTCTTCATCTGTTGGCAAACATGTCTTTCTGTATGTGCTCCCTTTGTTCATCCCATCCGTCATCGCTCCATGTTTGTTTGTGTACCTATATCTGTAGTCACTCATGACGAAATGACATCAAATCAATAAACCTCCTAATCTACCATGATTCATGATCATTTTGGATGCAGGTGACCGGGAGAGGAGACAAGGTGGCGAGCTGTGATGGAGGCTTCTGGCACTATTAGTGAAATCTGCACAATAGTCACTAGGTGATGGAGATGGGAAATCCGGATAGAGAATGACTGCCCGCTGGGTCTGGCTCAACTGGAGGACAAAACTGCATAGTTTTTTAGAGGAACAATCTCGACTGCGGGAAGGTTGGGTAGGCAAAATCTGCGGAATTTCCGGAAGGAGCAGGAAGTGGGAGTCTGGAATCCAAAATTGCACAATTATTGGAGGGAACTGGCAGCTGGCTGCTTAGTCAATGGTAGCAAAAACTGCGTAATTCCTGAGGGGATCTTGCAGCCAGCTACCGAGAACTGGGTAGAAGAAACTGTGCAATTCCTGGAGGGAAATGGCGGTCAGTTGTTGGAGCTTGGTAGCAAAAACTACGAAATTCCCGGAGGGAACTGTTAGTCGACTGCCAGGAGCTACTGGTGGGAAAAATTGTGCTGATGCCAGGAGGTTGTCCTCCTGATCACCTCTGCACAATTTTTGAGTTGAACGAACTATTGGGTAGGAGAGGGCTTGCTCATGAAAACTACACAACTTTCCGAGTGAGCAGTCATTCTACTGACTAGAAAAACTGCCCAATTTTCTGAGGGAGACAAGGATGTGCATTAGGTGTCTGTTTGGCCTGTTTGCACAATTTTCTCAGTGAGCAGAGCAGGCAAGGTCTAGAGCCTCTGTGCAATTTTTGAGGGGAGTTAGTCCTGGGGTAGCTATTGGGTCAAACTCTCCGGTTGACCAGCATGAAGGTTGATTGATCTGCTGGGGGAAGTGCAACTTGAAATGGCTTACTTGGTGCTTATGTGCTATTCTGGGTAAGAGTCGATCAAGTCGATTGCGGGGTGATGGTCTGGCCGTCATAGGAGAATTCGGTTGTTAGAACTTTAACAAAGTGACTAAGTGTGCGAATGAGTGAAATATGCATACGTGATCTTGCAAATACACCCTTACATGACTAGGCAACGAGATGAATCAAACCATCCAAACACACATGCTCAACATGACTGACCGACGGTGTACACGAAAAGTGCAACACTTATGATTGATCATTGGTCAACCATGACGATGCTTGCGTGACAGTGTATGTGACTCCATGTGTGAGTGCAATGGATGTTTACAATGCAAACATAACATGTACACACGGAGTGAAGATCTTGAGTATGACCAAAACATGGTGGCAAGCATGACATTAGCATCAACATGCAAAAGCTTTCGGTGGAATGATCAAGCAAGGTGGGTGCGAAGACTCACACGAGATCACAGAGTGAAGCCAAGTTCATGCAGTCATCAAGTAAAGCTCTCAAAGGAGACTCCGAAATCGGATGTAGGCCAAAATTTTGGAGGGTTGTTGTAGCTACTATAACACAACTCTAAATTTGGTCATTTCTCACCTCCCAGAACCAAACAGGAAATTCTGTATGAATATATGTACGTTGTCTATCCCATTGCCCGTTAATTTGCTAAAGATATTGGACTGATTCCAGGAGTGTATTCTCTTCCATATTTGTAGAGGAAGCAAAAGACTACTCCCACAAGAGTGGTAGTCTCATCTGTGCAAGAAGAAAATATTCACCACTCTAGAAGAGCTGGTAGAAGCTGTTAAAAAAGAAGAGGAACCTCCAATCCTTCGAAAGGAAAAAGAAGATAACCTATTACTCTTGGGTTCAAGTTCTGGTGTAGGAGGCAGAGGGGAAGGAAATGAAGGAGGTGGAAGCAAAGACAAAGTAACGAATTCAGAGGAAGAATCATCAAATTCCAAAGAAGAGGAGGAGGACAAAGAAGAGGACAACATGGAAGAGAAAAATATGGAATGGATGACTTAGGGCCCATTGGTACTTTCGAGTGTTTTGCACAAAATGCTGAGATTTTCCAAGAATATTTTAACGAAATATGACCCTAACAGAATAGTGAAGGAAAAATATCACTTAGACACGTTGTACCTACATTTGCGTACACTCAAGATACACTTTGACGACTTTTCATCTAGATTGTTTCCATGTATCTTGGATGGCAGAATGGCTATATGGTATCACAACCTTCCACCAAATACGATCTTGAAATGGGGCATGTTCAAGAGAATGTTCCTTGAGAAGTTTTCTAAGGGAAAGACCTCCACCATGTTGCTGAAGGAGTTGGGTAGTTTCAAGATGGAGTAGAAAGAGAATGTTAAATATTTTAGCTAGAGGTTAACCACATTTTGAACAAGTTATCAGAAGACACCAAACCTCATGACTCCATCACCATTGGCTACTACATGTTTGTATGGCCAACCAACATTGCATAGTTTGTCAAGCGAGATGCGAGACCAAATCTAATAGAAAATTGTGAAGAGGCTATAGCTGTGTGTTAGTGTCAGTATTTGCATACTTCCATCAGGGATCAAATTTTCTCTTTGCATTTTCATTTTAGGGGTCCCATACTGAAAATTTTACATCATTTCATTAGGTCATGTCAAGCTGATCCACTGATGGTTGTCTTCTCCTTAGAAAATATAATTTCTCCCTCATAAAGTATGCTTGCTGATCCATCTTTAGGTTGTATTCAATCATGGTTTCATGGTCAAAATGCAATCATCTTTTCATTAGATCTTAGGGTATGTTTTCATTAGGTCTTAGTGTTTCATTTTCAAGGTAAAAGGCATGATTTAAAGGTGTAAATAAAGGGCAAAAAGGGGATGAGGATGATAAATAAATCAAGAATGATTGCTAGTAAGTCATAGTTACTATACAATTATCATTTTAACTAATGTAATTTTCACCTCAAAAAACATGTTTTTGAGGTGAAAATAGAGTATTTTGAGTTAATTTATATTTTTATGTAATTTAAGTCACTTTATGTAATAAATGATCCGATCTGCACCAATGGATCTCTCCTTGCTACAAGACAATGAACCACTGCAAAAATCAGTTCAGCATCATCCTCCTAAAAGGGAACAAAGAAGAAAAGGCATTAATACAGAGCTTTGAAAAAGGTCAAAGAAACATTAGAAAGTGGGTTTTTCTAATGAAAAAATCAAAATCTACGCCTATATAAGGTGTAACATTTCATTTTCAAGCTTATCATTCTCGTTTGGCAAAGAAGGAGTCAAAAGGTGAAAAAAAGAGGAGAAGTTGAGTGAGTTTTGGGCCAAGGAGAAGTGGCACTGCACTTAGGGAGGTTGGCATTGCGTGCTTGGAGCAGTGGAGGTGGTGCTACGTGTTCAGGTCGTAGCGCTGCACGTACAGGTTGAGCGCTGCGCATAGGCTGATTTTGGTAGTGTAAAAAACCACTGCGTTGTGCATTCAGGAGGGCGTTGTGTGCCTGTAGCAGGCACTACGCGTTGGGCAAGCAATGGCCTAAAAGCCTCATGCTACCTAAAAACATAAAATATTTCCCTCTCTTCCCTCAAACAAGTAATTTTCCTCACTGTACTTCATCATTGGTTTGTAATTGAAGTTCTTAAAGGTAATTTACAATGGCAAAAGTGAAACCCTAAATTCTCCATTAATTATACCCTAGAAACCCTAACCCCTATTGTTTCTCCCATCACCTATCACTAAAGCCTTGAACCCCTCCCCTATATCACTCCATAACATTTTATACCCCTTCGTCCTTCATCCCACAATCTATACTTCAGAAAAAGCACCCAAGCCCCTCTCCCTTGTTTTCTTGATTCATACCCTCCCATTCATTCCCTAGCCCACCAAATACCTCACAAGGTCATCTCCCATTCCCTTATTCCTAATCACTCTTGATCACTCCCTTCATCCATTTTCTAGGAGTTCACAACCTCAAAATTTTCAAACATGGATAGAGAAGACAGAGACTATCAAGAGGAGGAAAACACTGGCAGTGACAGTTAAACAGATAGACCTAGGCATCAGAGAAAACCACATAAGGGAGGTAGAATTATCAGGGAAGAGCCATCAAACCTAAGAGAGTTGCAGGCCTCTCATTTGGCTGTCACTTGTTTCAGGTATCTAGGGTGCTATGAGTTCTGTGTGAAGGTAGAGAGAGTTCAAAACTACCCTGAGCTCACCAGGCTTTTTGTAGCCAATCTTTTGGACAACAAGGTGACTCTTGCTGGGGTGACAATTACAGTTTCACCCTCCATTATTGCGGATGGAACCGGGATTCCAAATGTAGGTTAGAAGTGGTATAAGGCACAAGACCTGGATGAACACTATTATGAGCCTTACATCAAACCCAGGTATAGAAATGAAGAAAAAAGTCTTTTTCCTTTCAGGTTCCTTGAAGACAATTATTCCCCCATGATGAAAATCATCATGAAATATTTCACTTGCGAGGGAAGAATTTCCAGACTATGCACCTATCACATCAGGCTTCTCATGCATTTTACCAGGGCGAGGATGTTAAACCTCCCTTATTTCTTGTTCAGGAATATTGAGAAGACGGCCCACTTTGTGCAAAAAAAGCCATACCCTCAGCAAATGAGTAGTATTTATCATTATTCCTTGATCAATATGATTATGCTTCATCATATTAGCCTCTTCAACATCTCCTGGGAGATATTTATTGTTGATGACAGCTTTAGGGGTCCTCAAATTTCTCCACCAGTGTCCCAAGAATCAGGAGGACCTTCTAGCACTGCTCAGGTGAAGATAGATGAGAAGGCCAAAGAGACTAAAGTTGCTAAGGTATTTGGGACCTACATGACATACCAGAGGGGCACAAGAAAATCGTTTGTAGCTGATAGGCAAGTGTTTTCTCGACAGGATGTGGAAGGGACCTTGCCTTCTTCATCAACTCATAGGCAAATGCTTGCTCCATAGGATGTGGAAGGGGCTTTGCCTTCTTCATCAACACAGCAGGAGCAGGTGCAACAACTGCACAAAAGGAAATAAAATATGTAGATGGAAGATCTTGATGATGAGGAGGATGAAAGAGACTTTGATTTGACAGAGCATGATGAGCCAGAGCAGCATTATATTCATCATGGTATGGAGACAATTGACTTAGAGGCTCATGATGAAGCAAAAATAAAGGACATCATAATACAGGAAAGGGAGGATCAAGTCCAAGCATTGATGGACAATTTAGGGAGAGCCAAGTATGTCATCGCATATCTGGAACAAGAGAACAAGAAGCTGAGTGACAAGTAGGTCCTCATGGAACTGGAACTTCTCAAGATAAAATGACAAGGTGACAAGGGTAAGTTAGCAATGCAAGAGGAAGAGGCACCGGTCACTTTGACTCTAATTGAGAAGGAAATTAAGGGTGATAGAGAGATTTGGATTTAAAGAGTCAATTTGCACTTAGAGAAGCTGTTGCAAAAGGCCAATAGGGACAACCAGATCATCAGGCACATGGCCTACCACTACAGGACCCGGAACAAAATTTTCAACATGAGGGTCAAACAGATGAAAGCAAGGTTAAAATGGGCTTTAAAAGGAAAAAAATAGGAGGATAGGCTTAGGTTTCTTGATGAAGCTTACTTAGCTTATTAGGATACTTGATGATGGTGCTTCTCACCAATTTTGGAGGAGATTTTGTTTTTTGCAAATTTTGAAAATTTCAAACATAGAAAATCTGGCTCAACAGTGGCGCTGCGCTTTTCCTAGGGGCACCCAATGGACAAATGGATTGAATTTTTGGATTCATAGAGATGAGTACATGCATCCTATGGATTTTCTAAGTTTTTGGGGTAGAACTAGTCCACCAAAAAGTCAAAAAACACCCTAAAAATGACCTTTCTGCCACTTTTTGGACACACAGAAGCAGTCTTGGGAGAATCAACGTTTTAGGGGTCAAATGAGATTCAAATGAAGAAATTCCAAGTTTTTTGTAAATTAGAATTGAATATCGTTCTAATGAGCTATCATGAGATCAATTTGGATGCCGGGAAGGCCTCCAAAAGGGACCTAAAAGTGGCGTTGCACATTAGACTAGTGGTGCTGCGTGTTGTACAAATTTTCCACAAGATGGCCATTTTACTATGTTTTTACTGTGTTCATGGATTTTATGTCATGGAGGATGTTTTAATATTGTAAATAATGACTTAGATTGTAAATATGATGGATAATTAGTAGTAGAGGGTAGATTCATTAGATTAAAAGTCATTTTGAGTACAAATGAATCAATTTCCTAACTTTTAGAGGCAAGTTGTTAGGATGCCTAGATTCCAGTTTCTGGTTCAGTGTTGGTTAGATTAGCTCCTCATCTTAGGGATTGCCCCATGAGGATGGGAGGAGGTTTAAACAATTCCTATATCTTCTTCTTCTTTCTCATTGTAAAGGGTTGGACTCAGCTGGATGCTTATGCTTTGATTGTACATCATTTTGTAGCAGTTTAGCAGGAGATTAATAAAAATTGTAGCTATTTATTTGGGATCCATGTGGTATGAAGTTTAGTTCAGTTTTTTCTCTTGTGATCACATGTTAAAATGTTTTGTGTAGTTCATTAATCATTTCATTGCTTCTAAGTGAATGTTTTCAAGTTGATAGGCATAATTCATAACATCACTGCTCTGTTTTGGGAAAATATTCACCATTATATATTTTCTACAATTTAGGAAGGATCCATGGAAATCACATGCTTTTCCTATCTTCTCACCAGTCTTAAAACACCTCAGCCACCAAGCCCTAGAGTGCTAAACCTTATGCCTACTTTTCCCCATTGAACACCCTACAATTTTGACCTAATTTCCTAGCCCTAACTATTTGACTCCTCCCGATCCAACAAAACCCTTTCAAAATCAAATAAGAACTTTGTGCTACTATACCTAGACTAATATCCTTTTCCTGATCCACTCAATTTGGATGCGATCCTTACAGAGAGAGCCCTCTCCTGACCTAGTAGGGCTAGCTAATTGGCTAAGCATGGTTTGTGGTTACCCTGGCATTGCGTTCATTCAGCCTAAGGTTCAATCCAGGTGATAACATTGTGGAGAAATACGTTTGCGCTATTGGAGTCATTGCAAATGGAAAGTCCACTAAGGACTCCAAGAACATGGACAAGGGGTCTCATGCCTCTATGAGTAAGGCTAAGGAAAAGGAGTCAAGTGACATCGAGATTCTCACTCGTCTCCTTAAGTCCTACACTACCAAAGTTGCTGAACTCAAATAACAAACGGGTGAGACAATCGTGAGCAGTAGGCCTCCTAGGTACCCGTCAAAGAAGAATGCGGCTTCAGGTAGAAGCCAACCAACCAAATTTGTGTATAGCTCTAACCTAGTGTTGAACCTTAAAAAACTCGCAATAGGCTCTATTGGGTCCCTATAATACTAGTGATTACCCCATTACTATTGTAGTTATACCCCTTATTTATATTTTTGTGCCCCTATTACCCCCATATTGTTCTTTCTGTGCCCCATAGAATCCCTCTATTGTTATTTTTGTGGCTTTATATTATTATTGTTAGGTCGGCTGGATTATATTGTGACTCCTTAGACTCCTATATATAGAAAGGAGGTTTTGTCATTTGTATCATGGAAGAATTGTTCAATTATGTAATGTAAAGGAGGTTGCCCCCTCGAAGAGGCTGAATTCTAAGGCGTTGATCTATCTTTTCTATCTTTTCTTGAGCTTGTTTCATAACAGGCTCGTACTGCTTGTTTCACAATGAACACCATTCTGAAAACATGCTCAGAATGGAACCAAAATATGGGTAGAATGGCCACACAAATTTTTCAAGACAATGTGGTCAATGAACAAGTTGAGCCCGACATTGAGGATGAAGAAGATGTTGCACCTGATGAAGCCCCAAGCACTGGGCATGTTGTAAACATGTATTACTGTTCACGCATAGCCCAGAAGATCCCCAATGAGAAGGAGGCTCCGAGTGATAGTCTAACCCCGAAGCAGAACAATCAGTATAACTTAAGAAGTCAAGGGGTCCCCACTGTGATTGGGATACCGAAAGTGAACTTAAGAAAAGACGTACTAAGGACAGTAGATCCACCGGTTAACTCAACATAGAAAACTTAGAGCAAGTATAGGAAGATGACTACAACAATGAGTACGCCCGTGAGTATCAAAGACAAGAGTAGCCCATCGGACACCATGAATAAAATTCTACCCTCGGACACTTCGGTGAGTCTCCCTGCTTTGGATTACAACATCGTAGAAGACGTGAAGAAGACTCATGCAAACATATTTCTATATGATCTGACCAAAATCAAGGGTCAGCGAGAACTTCTTCTGCATGCACACGGGAAGACCTCTATAGGTGGTGCTACCTCTTCCAGTAAGGGAAAAAGTAAGTCATCCATATTGAGCACGCTTTGTATAGAGGAGGTGAACTCACTAATTTCCTATTATCATTTAAAATATTTAATTTCAATGTCCAAAACTGTTTTGTTGATTCTGGCGCATCAGTCAATTTCATGCCACTTTCCATCACGATGAAGATCAATGCCTAATGGAGAAACAAAACTATGCAGATCATCCAACTTGATAGAACATGTGTGATCGAAATTGGTGAAGTCTGGGATGTGAACATCCCGAAAGCATATGACATATTGCTTAGCAAATACTGGTCAAGAAAACTGCAAGGATACTTTTCCATTGACTAGTCATACTTATGGCTTCTGTACTAGGGAAAAAACAACTAGATCTGGGTGCTATCAGAGAGATACATGAAGCACAATGTGACTCCCTTGAATGGAGAAAATGCACTGTTGGCTTTCGTAGAACTTAGGTTCGGAAATTTCTTTCTAGAGACACAGTTGGGATGCTATCTTGCAAAACCATCCCAGACCCCACCAGACACATAGTTGGGTCTCCTTCCATGCCCAACTGGCGAA
Source organism: Pinus taeda (assembly GCA_000404065.3). Classification (NCBI taxonomy): domain Eukaryota; kingdom Viridiplantae; phylum Streptophyta; class Pinopsida; order Pinales; family Pinaceae; genus Pinus; species Pinus taeda. The sequence goes on from APFE030469154.1 coordinate 83,337, forward strand.
AATGAAACTTCTGTAGTACAATGTAACAATAGTAGTATTAGTGATAGTAATATTAGTGTGACAAGTGGTCCTTGTACAGATTATATGTGGACCATGTACTTTGACGGTTCCAAGGTGTAGGAGGGATTTGGAGCTAGTTGTGTCTTAACAGACCCACTGCAGAGGAAACACTTAATATTTAGTCACTTGAAGTTTGAGTGCATGAACAACACTGTCGAGTATGAAGCACTTGTCTTGGGCTTACAAAAATCCATCGGCCTCAATGTTGCTGTGCTAAAAGTGGTAGGTGACTTAGAGATCGTGGTGCGTCTGGTACATAACACCATACACTGTGTGTCACCCCATATTATGTGTTATCAACAAGAGGTATGGTGACTCATTTCTCAATTCCAGCTTTCAATATTACTTATGTATCAAGAATGTGTTATGTAACTGTAGATTCTTTGGAAAAAATAGCTCCTAGGATGACACAATTAAGTGATAATGTTTCTATTGAAATTTTATATAAGCCATCTATCCTGGACAACATCACTAACTTAAGTTTTTTTTATGATGATCAATAGATACTGCAATTCACGGCTAACATTGACGTCTTCAAAGATGCAACAATAGACAAGGATGAGCACGAGCAATCTTTGTAGGACACAACTGATACAACCAAAGGCAACCTCATCCCTAAGGGTGTGGTATCACTTGAGAAGCTGTATGAATTGTAGAATCAATATTAGGGACCCGTCAATGCCAAAACCCATAGCTCTACATTGTTGCATGAACATATTAATCTGGGAATGGATAAGGATTTGAAGTTTGTGAATCTCGATACATGCTGCACACCTCAAGAGTGACAAGCTTTCAACCGCTTATTCAAGAAGTATTGGGATGTATTCGCTTGTACATACAAAAAACTTAAGACGTATGACACATGAATCATCTAGTACATCATACCAATCAAGGAAGGGGCCAAGACTTTTCAGCATAAACTAAGGAAATTTCACCCTTCGCTTGAACCCCTGATACTGAGAAAGAATTAACTAAGTTGTTGGATGCTCAGATCATTTACATAGTTTGGCATTCCACGTGAGTTTCCAATCTAGTCCCTGTTAGAAAGCAATCTGGGAGATCCGCCTATGCATAGATTTCTGTAACCTCATCCACACCTCAGAAAAGGAAAACTACCCATTGCCGTCATTGGATCATATATTGTAGACAATATCCGGAGTAGATATTTTTTCTTTACTTGATGGATTTTTAGGATACAATCAAGTTTTGGTAGTAGAACCTAACAAAATTAAAAGAACCTTTCATACCAAGTGGGGTATGTTCGCTTTCCAAAGGATTTCGTTTGGACTGGTGAATGAAGGCACAACGTTTCAGCACCTAATGGACATCACCTTCAGTGAGCTCATCGGGCAGTGCATGGTCTACCTCAATGTCATGATAATATTCTCAAGACAACGGTCGGACCACCTATGCCATCTTAAGAAAATATTTGGGCGATGTAAAAAATACGTGATGTCCTTGAATCCCAAGAAGAGAATCTTCACAGTGTCCGAGGGAAACCTGCTTAGACACATCATTGCCAAGACTAAGATCAAGGTAGATCCAGACAAAGTTAGAACTGTCACATAGATTCCTCACCTCGTGATCAAGAAAGACATGCAGTCTTTCTTGGGGAAGATCAACTTCCTCAAAAAGTTCATCTCTGGTTATGTGCAGAGTGTCAAACTTGTTATCTATGATAACCCTTTTTTTCTAACTCTAGCCTTAAATCCATTTTCCCTTTGTTTATTGAAAAATCCCAAACATGAAACCTGCACTACCCATGATGTAATAATACAGAACCCACTCCCTGATGCAAAATGTTATAAAACACATATTATAATATGTCGGGTCCACCATGGTTAAACCACCCACATTTCCCACTCCTGCTCGCAATCCTGTTTTAATCCAATGACTGAAATGCTTTTTGGCCCCCCTTGCCGGTTTAATCTTTATCACTCGGGGTGGGGGGGGGGGCGGCGGGGGGGGGGGGGGGGGGGGGGGGGTGTTTCTGAAAAAAGCAGTTTCCCTGCTACTACTTTTCCTTCCGTTATGATTTATGACCCTCCTTCTAATACCATAAACTGCTCCAACGCCCTTGCAAAAGTGGTTTTCTTCTCTCGCACCACAACCGGCATTCCTGCTTACATCACCCATACTCCTGCTCCACCTACACTCCCCTATTGCCACATAGTCCATGTTGACCACCTACTCCCATGCCAACATTCACCCTATACATCTTTGCTCCTCCTCCTCCTCCATTGTTATTTTTCCATGCATCCTTCTCCCCTAATATTTTCCTCCAACCATGTGCCTCCACATTATCACTCACCTCCATGTCACCTCTCACCTCCACTGTCCTGATAGTGTGTTCATTTCATCCAATCCTTAGCTCTCATGTGTCCCATCCTGCATGAACAATTTTGAGAGAATTGATCCTCCTGCATTCCTTCATAAACGCATACCACAATGGGATTTCCAGATTGAGCAACAAACCAAGTCAATGGACGCTTCCGCTTCGTGAGACAACAAGAGTGTTTTTCAGGTTTTCTTCAGCAGCATGGTCATTAAAGATACAACAAGAAAATAGGGCATAGACACAATGGAAAGATAATGCCATTTTCAACACATTTTAACAGCAAACAACACAATAGATTTGAAGAGCTAGATGTTTGAGTTTCCACCAATATAGTGCCACGCTTTAAATTATTTTACCAGTCCATATGACTCCCATTTGAATTCAAACTCTGTAGTAACATAAATTCCTATGAAGGCTCGAAGTTTTATTAATCACATAGGATTAGATCTTATAGTTGTGGATTGAATCTAGACCAGGTGATAGATTATGTAAAGAGATATTTCTCTATAAATAAGTAGATATCCGACTCTGAGAAGGGTTGATTTGGAATGTTAGAAACTAGTCTTCTGTAATATATTTTGTTCTTGTAATAGAAAATATGTAGCACTTAGAAACTAGTCTTCTGTAATATATTTTGTTCTTGTAATAGAAAATATGTAGCACTCTATTTTTGTACTAGAGATTCTTATTATAGATTTTATGGGTTTTTATCGTGTGGTTATTAGTTTTACATAGTATCTTGATTACTTGGAAATATGTCATACATCTCCAATTTCCTTCATTTACTGTGTATCACTGTTGGTGTTCATTTGTATTAGTTTAAAGCCATAGATTTATTAGCTTCCATTAAATACTGTTTTTGATCATTTTTTGTTTTAATTTGACTCCATACCCAATGGTGGCAGTGATCACTTTTTTATTCACCTACAAAAATCACAAAAGAGATCAAAGTTAGTCATTTGAATTTTGAGTTTATCACAAGTCATTTTATAAACATCTTGAGAAAGCCCTCTCAGATTGGAAGGACTAACTTCCCGTATAAAGTTGGTTTGAAATAGTTACATTGGTTGAAGGTTGATACAGACGAACCCGTCCAACCGAGTGATAACATTTTGGTGTGTCTACCAGGACTCTGAAAGTTATATCATCCTGGATGTTTCATTTCGAAAGATGAGCTCTTGAAGGTAGCAGGAGATCAAATTGTTTGAGGCTACATTTCTACCTTGGAGACTCCACTGATACTTTCAACTTAAAGGTGGCTTCTAATAAGATTCATACAAGGTGAAATCTAGACCCTAATCCACCAAAAATAGTTTATGATCCAGAAAAAATTCTCAAAAAAGATGCTAGCTCATCAAAATTAGGTGCTTCATTTCTCTTAAGATCTACCTCATTACCTTATGGAGATATTCAATACATTGAAGGTATTAGATTTGATGAAGAGTATAAGCCTATATTTGTCAGATGTAAATCAGATAATGGTTTACCAAAATTAGAGTTAGATTCTACTTTTAAGGTTCCAAAAGAAGTTAAAGATAGGTTTTGTGAAATTGTTGCATCATAATTGTCACTTGAACAAGAGTCTTTATAAAAGCTAAAAGATTATGATCCTTTTGAACTGTTGTCAAGAAAATAAATTGGTTCCCTTTACCTGAAAGAAGTACCTTTACTTCGAACAAAATTATCTATCACTCAAAACCCTTTGAGTACATCTGCTTTCATCACTACCCCTACTAGTTTCATTTTTACCCCTCCTGTTGGAATTTCTTCTAGTATTTCTGCTACGGTAGCCCTTGCTAGATATGATCCTCTTGTTTTACCAGTTGCACTTCATGACTTACCTCAATGGTACTCCACTAGAATAAAAAAATTTGGGAGTGAAGAGGGGATAATTGAAGAAAAACATTTTGACCAGTTAAATGAATTTATAGACCTGGAAGAGGTAGATTATTAAGATGTTACGATGAGACTATTTGTACAAAGTTTTATTGGTGAGGTGAAAAAATGGTTCAAAGATTTAACCCCTAGGATTTCACATGATTGGAATGAATTATAAGATGCCTTATTAAGTAAATGGGGAAGTAAATTTAATCATGTACAAACCTTGAATGACTATCATAATTTGAATAAGGCCAATCATGAACCAATGCAATATTTTTAAAAAATATTCAATAAATTCTGCAATTCTATTCCTACTCACATTAATCCTCCACTTGGAGCTTCTCACTTACACTATGTTGAAGCCTTTGATTATGATTTTTCCATCCTAGTAAGAGAGAGAGAATCTGTTACCTTAGCCGACATGCATAATGACGTTGTGAAAGTGGAAGTTAATATGGCTATAGCAAAAATATCTAATGTGGCTAGAGGAAAGTTAGAGGAAGAACAACCTTCCACCTCTTCTGATGTTAAATTTGATACCATGACAAGAACAATGGAAAGACTCATGGATAGATTTGACCTTGAAAATAATCCTTCCGCTGCACAACCTGAGACACAAATTAGAAATATGAACTTCAAAAGGGTTCAAATCCAACAGAGTTGAAGAGAACAGAGAAATTAGCCTGACCAACAAGTTAGGCCTCCTTTCCATCAAAACCTAGTAGATGATGAGGAAATTCCAACAGAAGTCCAAGAAGATACCATTCATTGTCTGGATGAAGATGAGAAAGGAATGTTTTTAACAAAGGAAGAACATGATGAGTCTTATAATGACTTGCATGATGATGAAACTAAGCCACAATAAAAATACTTAGAAGGCTATCAACATGCTATTCTATAGATGCAAAATCAGTATAATTTGAGAAATAAAAATGTTCCTGTAGATGAAAATAAGAATAAGCCTAAGAAAGATGCTCCAAATGTTACAAAACAAAAGAAAGAAACCCCTACATAGGAAGTTGAGAAGACACAACCAATTTTCAACTTGGAGAATAAAATATCAAAGATAAAAATTGTTTTCCCCTTTGGAGAAATAATAAGAGACAGAATACAAAAAGAAAATTGTTATAATTCTTAACGCTGAAGCCGGATCATCTGATATTTTGAATTTGCATGAATATCATCCTACTATGTTCCTAGGGCCTAGAGAAGAAGATGAGCAGAATGAAGAGATACCACCTTTGTTTAAATATCCATGACATGATAGTACATAATGTTATGTTAGATTCGGGGGCATCACACAATTTAATTTCTAAGGTCATCCTGGAAAGATTGGGTTAAGACATAACCAGAACATACAAAGACATGTTTTCATTTGATTCAAAAAGGGTGAAATGTATAGGTCTAATTAAATATGTGGTTGTTGCTTTAATTCAAATTACTACTAAGACTATATTGATGGATATTATTGTGGATGATATTCCACCAAAGTTTGGCATGTTTCTATCAAGATCATGGGCTACCAAAGTCAAAGGAACTATTTAGATGGATATGTCCTATGCTACTATCCCGGTTTTTGGTGAAAAAAGGAAATTATAAAGAGAGTCTAGGATGGCATATATGGTTAGCAACAAAGGAAAACCTCAAAAATTTCTAGTATATGCAATGGATACTGAATTGGGCTCATTTATACTCTTCAATGAAATCATCAACAACACAGAAAATCAAATGTAGAAAAGGAGCAACAAGTTGAAGAAATTGATAGGAAATTGTGGTGACACATGAGCTTTGATGGTGCTACAGGAAGAGATGGATCTTGTGCAGTGATATGGATAATTAGCCTGGGAGATGAAAGTAAGTTTTTCTCTTATAAACTTAATTTCGATTGCACAAATAATATGACAAAATAAGAAGAATTGGTTTTGGGTTTAGAAGTCTTGAAGAATTTAGGTGGAAAGAAAATCTTTTTAAAACAAATTAATAACACCAATCAAACTAAGGATGTTAGGATGAGAGCATACAAAATTATGATTCTTGAATTACTAGAAAATTTTGAAGAGCATAATTTCACCATCAAGCCTAGAGAACATAACAACGTTGCAGATTCTTTGGTTGTTTTAGCAAGTTTATTTTCAATTCCAATTTATTCCAGCAATAAATATGAAGTTGAAATTAGGCATAGACCTGCTATACCTGATAACATAATAAACTGGAAAGTGTTTGATAATGATGATCAAGTCAGAAATTTCTTGGAATTGAAATAAGATTTGAATCTATTCAAGTTGACCAGAAAAACATCTTGCTGAAGCAAAAGCCAATACCGAAATTGTTCAACTCAAAAACACTTGTATTCCAGTAGACTGTAGAAAACTATTTTACATCACCATGTAAGGTAGGCCACCATAGTCCCGCACATGTAATCTTCTACACTATTATATTTCCTACATAATGTGTTCTAGAAACTCCTGCATGTTCCTTAATAATTATCATAGGTCATTCATGCTCTAGTACACACTTATGTAGTATCCCGTCAACACCCAACTCATAAAAAAACCTACAATGAGATGATAATATGTTGCTTTTACTACCAATTTCTTCTTTTGTACATCAATATACCCCTATGGTGCCATCTCTATACTAAAAAATTTGTGATCTCCATAAAATGGTCGTTTGCCATAGTCATAGAAAAAGTTGCACATTTGATAGGTCATCTTCTAAATTTTGTACATCTTCATCTGTTGTCATGCGCAATAAGAAATCATGTCTTGCATTCAATTTTATTGGCTTGATCACCTCGTGGAAGTCGTACTCCTAAAAATGTAACAACCACCTGTAAATCCTCCCTCCCAACAAGGGCTTGTTGACAAGGTATTTCAGTGCAGAGTGATCTACATATAATTTGAACTTGTTGTCTAGTAGATAATGTCTAAAATTTTGGAATGCATACACGATCGCCAATATGTCTCTCTTGATTGTGGTGTAGTTATGTTCTACAAATGGATAACTTCCTACTGAAAAATGAGATACGATGATCTATCTCTTCTTCTCTAGGATGTGCTAAAATTACTTCTAGTGCAATTGATGAAGGGTCAACATGCACATGGAATTCCTTCTTACAATCTAGGAATACCAGAATCAGCTCAAAAGATTTTCTTTCAAGGTGTCTATGGATTTCTAGCACTACTCATTCCACCGAAACCTCCTAAATTTTTTTAGCTACTTCTCCATCGATGCATTAATGCATGTGTATCCTTTGATAAAATTTCAGTAGTAATTTGTATGCCCTATGATAGCCATAACTGCCTGACTAAAATACATGGTGGTAGATCCACTAAGACTGCAATATTGGCTAGATCCACCACTAGACCTTGCTTACATACTATATGTCCCAATAAAGTTCTAAGGGGAGAAAAAAAAATATAGTTTTTAATATTCAATGAAATTTGTAGCTATATGCACTTGTCCAACATCAAGTGCAGAACCTTTATTTGTATTTTCAAAAGACTAAACATGGTTTAATCATCCAAATAAAATTATTTAAACTTATGGATAAACTTCTTGAAAGTTGCGACCACTATTTGCGAGTATATAGTCGATGCATTCTTCAAGTCAAATGGCATGACAGTCTACAAAAAACACCCCCATCACATCATGAACATGGCCTTTTGTATGTATTCCTTTTCAATCTCCACCTGATGATATTTAGAAAACCAATTAGTGAATGAGTAGGCCTCCTATATGCCTACATTCTCCAATATTTCATTAGTAAATTGATTAAAAAATGGATCATGTGCAGAATCATCATTTAGTTTCTAGATATTCACACAATTTCTTGTCCCCCTCGTCTTCCTATTTTGGACCACCATGGGGCTAATACATTTTGACTCTTCCACTACCTCAATTATTCTTTCCTTCAACATTTTATCGAGCACTAGTTTAAAATTCTCCTTTTTATATCGAATTCAACCAATAGATTTTCTATTGTACTAGTTTTGCATCATGCTTTAACGCGATTATCATTTCACCTAGTTCCCCCAAAAATCCTTTCTTCTCCAAAATTTTGTTGCAAAATAGATCCTAATATTCATGCAATAAATAAACCATCTTCCCTACTATATCATCATCTGAGTAGTCTCCTATGATCGCCACCTTGGGATTATTTTATGTCTTGATGTTTAATTTCTTCGCTTTTACGGGTTTTGTGTAGTTTATTAATTACAAATCTGGTCCACTCACTACACACTCCCCTTCAACTTTAGGATTTTTTATATTGATAGGTTCATCATGATCCTCTCCCAGATCTGCTACATTGTAGCACTCCATGAAATAATGTACCTTCTAGGAACGTCTCTGTTCGATACATAGAGGTATGACCCTTCACACTATCGTCTCCTCTATTGTGAATATATTTCATCGCAATACCTTCAAGGCCCTATTTAATGCTACTTTCTCTACCTCAAAATTGAAATTGGCCTTGAAGCTTTGTGCAATCTCATCACATGCTACTACCTCTAGCTCAATCTACCAGTTGAAGGGGATAACATCCATAGTATGCACAAACTAGTGAGCCCACCCACTTTGTGGCACATGACCATGGGTCCATACTCCAACACTGTGTCTTAGGTTAGTTCTTTGGCACTCCATTCATGTGTAACCCTAGGGACCTTTGAACCTATCCCAAATGTAATGCACATCAACTATTTACACTATGTCAATCCTTCAATCTAGACTTTATGCACAGTACACCACCTAGTTGGGGTTACACATAATACGACATCCAACACTAAAATCCTTAGCCTCTTTGCTACATGATCCTAAAATCCATGCACAAAAATATCTACTTTGGGTAATCCGTCAAAATGATGTGGGCTATTCACCTCATTCCTGATCCATCACACTACCCTAGTGAGGCGTACACATCTTCTAGTACTTACTTTGTCCAACCTGCTTTGCCAATTCTATAACACAACTTCTTACTTAGATGTGCAAGACCCCATGTTGTGTCAAGTACCCCATTTCTAGTAGGATTCATATTATGATTTTATGGGTTGTAATGTTGTAAATGTTATCTAACTCCTCTCTACTTAATTCCCCTCTAACCATATCAATGTACTAATCTCCTTCTCTTGGTTCCAATGGTGCCATCACTTGGACTCCCCCTACCTAACATACCATCTATCTCTTATTCAAGTTAATTATTACTTGGTTATCAAATTCTTAGTCGATTCCCAACAAATCAGGGTATGGCTTAGTATCGTCCATGATTTTGAAGACATTGAAATCATAAGTGCTCCTAACTCCATTGATGTCTACAAATACACCCATCGGCCTGCCATTCAAAAAGATGTGGTGTTGATTTCCTAGCCGCAACTAGATATGGGACCATGTTAGCTTTGGTCTCCCCATGTACTCTTCAGTAGGACATTCAAAATCAAATACCATATCTAATGTGATATTTTCCATCTCATAGTCTCCCACCCATGTGAAAAATTCGATTTCCGTACTCTCCTTTGTGCCACCTAGTTTTTGACATGCGATGAATCTTTTGTGGAAACCCCTTCAATCTCCTTTTGCATTGTTTAACCATTTTTCTGAACTTTTCCAATGCATACTCATTCTGTACTAAATCAAGAAACATTTTTAGTAGGTTCTGAATCAGGCTTACCTCTGCTTCTAAATCTCTGAGAACTTTTTTCATACATAAAGGGAATTCCGTACTCTTGAATTCCCTCGTACCTATCCCATTTTTATACAACCATTTCCATATATGATTCTTTGTAAGTCACCTTCTCTTTAGATGGATCAAATTTTGGAGGAGGTTTTGCAGGCTTCCTTACCCAGTGTTGTTTATGAGTCCCCTGCTTTGTAGCATCAACACGTATCCTTATGCTTCCTTGTGTTACTTTTCAAACTTGTGGTTGATCTCTGCGTGGCTCGATTGCAATCATATGAACATTTTGCCCCTTCTTTTCTTACCACTTTGTAATCAGCTGGTGGGTTTTTGTTTTCCATGATCCATAACCCTGCAATAAGTATATGTGTAGTAGGCATTAGGGTAATCTCATGCAAGGTTCCCATGTTATTCACAATTATAATGGACAACGATTCCTCTCCCTCTTTCAAATCTACCTCTTCCTCTCATTGGTCCTCCAAGACCTCTTTCTTCCATTTCTTGTCCTCAACCCGGTTGGTTATACTAACTAACATGATGTTAGGATATTCCGACACATAGGAAATAGTTAAGTTCAACTTGGTCTAGTATAGAGTTAGGTATAGAGTTAGGTAAAGTGTGTTTCTTTACCGTTGTACATTTTGTAACTTACAATCCGACGGTCACGATATGTAGTGATCCGACGGTTCATTCTCTCCTCGGTATTACCGACACTTGATCCGTGGCTTGACACCCGATTGGTCCATGAATTCTATTTAAAGCGCATGGAGGGTCATTTGTAGGTTCACCGTGCATGAGAGAAGCTTATGTAAATTTTCATTCTTTTATTAATAAATTGCCTGTAGTAGCCATGTTGGCGCAGGCCGTGGACTGTTTCCCTCTCTGAGGGTTTTAACCACGTCAAAATACTGGTGTATTAATCTGTGATCTGTTTGTAAGCGGTGTCCTTTTGGTGTTCTGTCTGAGGAACTTACCCTGTAAATTCCTACAGTGCCCTTCACACGCATATCCCATGGACAATGGTGCTCCAAAAACTTTGTAATGTTCCTCCCATGAGGCAACACCGGATGGATATCCCCCACCACTCCGAGGGGAGGGAGTTTGATCAAGAAATGAATATCCTGTAATGTGAGCTCAATCTTGTGCCCATACACTATAAATACCTCCTGGTCTGGATCTCAATAGCTCACAAATTTCGATAGCAAGGGCTCACCTGCCCTCATCAATGGGTTCTCTACCAACTTGAGAACCCAATAGCTAGCCAATGCCCCTCGAACTCCCTGATCCCTCTGAATCTCAGATTGAGGGGTATCCAAGTCTCATTCACGCCAGTTGATTTTGAACTCTGCCATGCCTACAAAACACCACATGTCTTGTCAGTTCAGAGAAGAAAACATTGGTCTACACTGATCAACCTATAACCCCCACCAGGCCAATAGACCACCCCTCTTTTCAACCCCAAATCGTAGTTTTCTGCCTATAAAGAGCGAGCTCATAGGTTTTCACTTGTTTCTTGTGAGCCAGATTGCACTTTTGGGCCAAAAAGTGAAATGCAACCGTGAAGAGGAGCAGGGGTCTCCCAGGGAGCTATCACGTGCCAAAACTCAGGAAATAAACCACTGAAATTGAAGAGATGAGTAAGGCCACCAACCTGAAAGTCGCAGATCCTGATTCCAATAGTCGGTTTTTCTGCTACGATCTCCACAAGATTTAGGGTCTTTTCCTCCTCTCCAAATTCACGACAGCTCACTTAGCAAATGAATTCAAATTGGAGGGAAAATGTCCTTTTAAAGAAAAATCCACAATTTTTTTGTCGCCATTGCGACCAAACCATAGCTCAGTTTGACGAACTACCAACACCATTGGAAATCTCTCATTGAGTAATATAATGGTTCTTCCTCAATTTTTGATGATTTGACACTTCACCAGGAAGTCATTTTTCCAAAAAGGTTCACTTTGTCGCCTCTCAAAATTGAATTTCTTCACACACGACACTCATACTTTAGGGACCACCTTCCCTTAATACTTTTCGTACCACGTGTTGATTTTCATCATGAGTAACCATCTTTTACTCATGTTTTCATGGTCCCCACCGAGCCTATTCTATGTGGCAACATTATCGAGTCACCCTTGTTCAGAGCATTCACGATGAGTTGCCTTTATATCCATGGAGTCTGTTTCACATCCCATTATATCATGTCATAGTATTCCATCCATATTTTCATACCATTCATCCCGTGTTGCCCATTTTGGCCTCCAGTCATACTGTCCCCATCCCCTTCGGAGTTGAGTCAGTTGCTACCAGGTCAACCATGCACTTTATGATCTGACAAGGGAAGTCGTTTGTTTGTCCCTTAGTCCCACATTTTCCATTGTCCCTGGTGTCATTCCATCAGTCACATTACTATTTTCCCTCGTACCTTAGTTGAGGATCCTCATTGCCTCACCTATTGTAGGCCCTATTATGTCGACATCAGCTCATTTATTCCAGAAGAACGACCTAGAGGGTGGTGTAACTTGGTTCCAGCTTCCATTCTTGTTCGGTGCCTCGGATCGAGTAGAGGGACTCATTATTTCCCTTTTACTTGGTTGTTTCATGTTCATGATTTATACACTTGATGGTCCAGTGATGCAACAGATTGTACCAGTGATTCCCAGGTGTGTGTGAGATGTTTCAGACCTCATGAGGGGGTGGCCCTTCAGGTAGCCCCCCACATGCCTAAATGCATTCCTATTATGTTACAGTCTCATATGTAGTTCTATAGATTTGATGGGTTCGATTCCTATCGATTGCAATGTTCATAGAATGCACGTCTCCTTTAGATGATCCATTCAGTTTTGAGAGCCCTGCCCTATTCAGCAGGGCCTCTTCAGTTCTTCTAACCTCCCTCCCACCCATTTTTTGAGGGAAGGGTTATTATATCTCATGTACTCAGATGATATTGTATTCAGTCATGGCTCATGTTTTTTCCAGGTGCATTATGTATATGGGACACCTTGTATTATTTTTTGGCTCAGTTATGCCAACATGTCATGTACCATTCAACATGTACTTCATTGCTCAATTTTATGTTTGTGGGCGCACCATTATTTTTGTACTAAGTTATCTCGGTGGGTATAGGTATGCCTCCCCCACCTCATTGAGGTCTGGTACCACAACATAAAATGATACTTACATTGGTCTCGCCCCCTTTGTCCCTATCCTCTTTTTCTTCAGCTCTATTGGTCTTTCTCTCTCTCTCTCTCTCTCTCCACTTTGTTGTCTATTGATTGCATCTTTACAACGTACTTTGGTCATATGTTTTGCTCCTAACACTCGTATGTTAGGGGGCAATCTGTTATCACCAAAAATTTGATCATCTAGCCTAAGTTACTAGATGGATCGAAGTACACCATGCAAAGCCAATTTTACTATAGTAAAATTGCATTCACTGTGAGAAATTACTTAATAAATCACCTTTGTTAAGTAATTTATAGTTAAACCCATGAAGAATAATTAAATAAATTACTATTTATTTAATTTTCTTCTAGGAATAAATAATTTAACCATTGTTCAATTATTATTCCTTGTCATATTTGTCTTATTTTTCTCTAGGAATAATTAATTAATCACTAGTTAAATATTATTCCTTATCAAATTTGACTAAATCCCTTAGGAATACTTAAACAAGTCATTATTTGTTTATTATTCCTTAACCAATTTCTTGAGATGAAAAATAAATAATTTATTTATTTATTATTTTTAAATAAAAGTTTAAATACGTTTTCCCTCCTAACCAAATATAATAAAATATTCCAAGTGGTTATTCCAAGAATGGGGTTAATAATATTTTATAAATACTCATTATTCGAGGATAACTCAATATTTTGTTATAAATAGAAGGGTTTTCCATTCATTATTCACTTTTGATTATTTTCATTGTTGTAACTCTGATTATTATCACTGTCACACACCATTTTTCTTCCATTTGAATTCCCATTCAACTCAAACATTTTATTTGCTGGGTTTACACATTATAGAGGAGAGAGACTCTATCAAAAAGCTTAAGACGTTTGAGGATAGCTAAGAACACATCCCATAGAGGGGGACTGGTAACATTTATTTGTTCCCTTCACAGGTGTTATAATAAAATCTATTCTTTGTATATCTGGTTTCCATTGGATTATTGGAGTTATTATTGTTTCATTTTGATGTTTAACTATGATTGTGGCATAGATCAGGACTTTGGCAGGTTTTGTTTCTATCAGTTGTCGCAGATCTATAATGTTTAGCAACGATTTATATTGTTGAGATTGTTTGTCATCCACAGTCTTAAGTGTTTTCCTTTCATACACCTTTGAGGAGAAAACACTACAACAAACTGCACAGAAAAGTTGGCTAGCAAGCACCTAGTGGAAACTCTTGGGCTTCAAGTGCCTTTGTTCAATAAACTATGCTTGAAGGTGATTGTGTATCCTTCTTGCTTTCAGTCATTCTTCCTTATTGGTATTTTATTTATATGGATGCCTTGAGGCATTCTAGGGCCTCATATTAGGATGACACAAGAACTGCATGTAGCTTATTTTACCTTGGTTGATAAAATCAGGTTTAGCCTTAGAACTCCATTCAAAGGACCTGAATTTAACCCTACTCTTCCTCAATACATGATCCCTACATGAATTGGAAAACCTTCTAGGATACTCTTCTACATCACCCACTATTTTGTTGAATTTTCTGCAATGATGAATGGTAGAAACTAATCTTTTGATCTGATAATTACTTTCCAATGATTTATAATCAAGTTATATTTATGTCACATATATCATTAAGCAATTACACATAGAAAATCTCAATAGTAATGTAATGAAAGCAATAGGATCGTAAAGAGACAACTAATCACAATAGAGACAACAAATTTACCCTAGGAAAACACAACCTTGGGTAAAACCCAACAACTTTTCTTCTTGGGAGAAATTTTCCATCAACAATATTTACAATTTTAAGAGAATTCTGGAAATTTGTACCATAAATCCAACTCCAAGACACCAATCAAACCTGGTCAAATACTAGCTAGTCAAACCTCCAAAAAACCAAAGAAATTAGTGTTGGTCAATGCTAGTCAACAATTTGAAATCCCAGCCTAAGGTCAGCTTGGTCCTACGGTCAACATAGTTGACTATGACCCAAATCTGCAGTCAAAGTCTTCTTCTTCTACAGTCAAATTTTCCCATTTATTCGTGGTCAAACTCATTCAAACTCTTGGTTAAACACAATAGGTGTTTGGTCAGATAGAGCAGGTCAAACTCGATCAAATGGCGTCTTCTTTATCTTGGTCAAACTTCAGACCTCCTCCTCTAAAATTACCACATGTGGATCAAAAAATATAAGAATGTGTTAGATTCAAATTGGTTCAGTGGGGAGGTCAACTTGTATTTTTAAATTTGTCAAATGGGCTTTTTGACCAAAATTCACTCCCTTACATGGTGGGGCTGACTTGAACATTGGGGCCTATGTGAAGCCCAAAAATACATAATTTTAATTTTTCATTTCCATAATTTTCTTTTTCCAACTTGAGGGGCCTTTTGGCATGCAATAATACCTCTTATGCTACACAAAAATCAACACTCCCTCTTAGTGAGGGAGGTATTCTCTGCCATGGATTTCTCCTGTTGAATTTTTTCCTTCCTTAAGAAAAGTTCATGATCTTGTCATACTGATGCATGTTTATAAAATAACTCCATCATGGAGTAGACAATGTAACTCTCTCATATGTAGATAAGCATCCAGGGATTTTGGCCAAAGTCCTTTATGGCTCCTTATGAAAATGTATCAATCTCCTCTATTCATGACCTAGCCAAGTCCTTTTAGCATCCAAGTTCTTCTAGCTTCTCACGAGAGAATTTTCCTTTAGACCATTCACCATTCTGGTCAAATTCCTTTATGACTTATCCAAGTCCTTCTGTATTCAAACGTGAATTACATCTATCTCCTCCTTTGAAGGAGAATATTTGTCCAATCCTATATTTTTCTTAGGACATTCACCTCTAGTTGGCCTAGCCAAGTCCTTCTGGCTTTAGAGGTGAATGCATCATATAATTTTCCCTATAATTATCTTGGGCCATTCCCCTTTCTGGTCAAATTCCTTTATGACCTAGTGAGATATTTCTAACAGCCAAGTCCTCTTGACTTCAAAGGTGAATGTATTCATCTCCTCTTAGTCAAAATCCTTTATGATCCAACCAAAGTCCTTTATAGTTTCATGATATGATCAACCCAATCCTACAAATACCTCATCATTCCCTTCCAATGAGGGAGACATTCAACATCAAACTAAGCTCATCTTTATCCATAATCTACCCATTTGTGGATATGTACTAGAGCTCTACTACTCATCACTTCTACTATGAAGTGACCCATAAATGTCCTTCTGGCTTCTGAAGCCTCATTACTTCATGCTTTGTGATATTTATGCAAAGACCCACTTCACCTCATGGGACCTATCTTAGACCATATCCAATTGTACAACATAGGTATGACATGTTTTGTTATTATCCACTGTATATGCCTTGACTCAACCATAAACTGGTTTAGCCAAATGTTCACTACAAAGTAAATATTTGGCCTAGTGTTAACTAGGTAATTATTGAATCTAATAAATTGCCTATACATCATGGGATCAAGTCTGAATCTCCAATCCCAAGAAATATTGTATATATCAGAATCTTTCATTTCAATATTTGAGCCAAAACTCCCTCTATCAAAAAAGTAAATCCTCATGTTGCTACTGCTCCCTCTATCATGTAAGCAAGTCCTTGTGTTATGGTCGCCTCTTGAAAGATGCATTGCTTCTAGAGAACTTATTTCTCTAAGCATATAGTTTGACAATATCAATCCCATGACATCTTCTTGGAAGGTTTCTCCTTCCATTTTGTTTGACTGCTAGGTCCCTAGAAACTCTTCATATTGTCAAACATGATCCTAGATGTTAATCTATATAATTTCTTCCAAACATTCTTAAGAATATGACGATTTGTGATGGGAAAAAAAATAATCTTGTAGTCCACTCCCTCTTACTAGGAGAACCCTCTTATCACAACCTTGCCTTGCATTTCCTGATGCTGCCACCTATGTAATGACAATGTTTGCAATAGACTTGATTATCTGTGGACCTCACTCAAGGGGTCATGGAAAAGAAAATTCATAATGTAAGTAAGAAAGAAATATCAAGGGCATACGAAAATGAAAAGACAAGAGGTTGAATAAATAATAATCAAGGGAGAGAAAAAAAAATAGTTGAGAATTGAATGGATTTGTCAATTTCTTGACAGATCTAAAGAAAAAATTATTTTGACTTCTTCTAAGGTGGTTTCTTATCATCACCATTTTAAACGTCGATTGCTAATGCATGCTCCCTTTCCTTTATTTTTTCTTTTAAGGCAATTGGATGCAGTGTCCAAAATTTTAACAAGTGAAACAATTAATTTTTGACATGCCCTTCTTCTTATCTTGAGTGTGAGTAGGTCTTACATCTAAATTCTTCTTCCTAAATTTTCCAAAGTCTATTTTGTCAAATTTTCGAAAGTTCCTTCTTCCATTTCCTTTTCTAGTATGAGTTGCAAGGGCTTGTGTTTCTTCATTATGTGGAGTTTGTGAGTTATTTCTAGATGATAATATTCCTTCTTCTTAAACACAATCAGTCTATAGCTCATCAAATGTGGTTAGTTTTGATTGTGCACATATTCCTTGAATAAATGGCTCTCATGAGGGAGGAATTCCATTTAGAGTAATTGAAACAAGATCTAGATCTTGAATGGTGTCTACAATGGCTAGAAGCTCATCTTTGACTTGTGAGATATTCATAAGATACGATACAAGAGAATTTGATCTAGTCATTTTGATATTATAGAGACGACTTTTCAAGGCTAACTTCTCATTGGTATTGTTGCTTCCATACAATTTCACCAGATCATCATATATTGCCTTGGTAGTCTTTAATCCAGCTACATGAGGAATCAAGTGATATTCTATGGAATGTACCAAAATTCATTTGGCCTTAGCTTCGTTCTTCTTATATTTGTCTTTCTCTTTAGCTCCCTTTGGGTCTTCAATGACTTCCTCCACATGATCCCAAAGTTCATTCTCTTCCAAAATAAGTAGTATTTTGATATTCAAAGATCTAAAATTGATGGCACCATCCAACTTGTCTTCAAATCTATGATTTCATTCCATTTTAGGAAAGATACCCAAAAACCAATTCAACTGCTTGAACACTTGTTTTTAAGGTTGACTTCAATGGTTTCTCTTTTAACAAAGCTTTGATGCCATGTTGAATTTTCTACAATGATGCATAGTAGAAATTGATCTTCTTATCTAATAATTACTTTCCAATTATTTCCAATCAAGTTATCTTTATGTCACATATATCATTAAGCAATTACATACAAAAAATCTCAATAGTGATGCAATGAAAACAATAGGATCATAAAGAGACAACCAAGCACAATAGAGACAAAAAATTTACCTCAGAAAAACCCAACAAATTTTCTTCTAAGGAAAAATTGTTCTTCAGTAGTATTTTCAATTTCAAGGGAATTCTAGAAATTTGTGCCAAAAATCCAAGTCCACGATACCCATAAAACTTGGTCAAATACGAGCTAGGTAATGTTGGCCAAACCTCCAAAAAAAGAAAGAGAAATTAGTGTTGGTGAACGCTAGTCAACAATATGTAATTCTGACATGAGGTCAACTCTAACTTGTGGTCAAAAGGTCTATGATCAACTACGATCAACTATAGTTGAATGCGGCCCAAATAGACGGTCAAAGTCTTCTTCTTTTGTAGTCAAATTTGTCCCTTTCTTTATTGTCCAATTCAGTCAAACAAAATAGGTAAAAGTCAGTCAAATGGAAGCTTCTTTATCTTGGTCAAACTTCATATCCCCTCTTCTTGACTTCGCACATGTGGATCAAAAAATAGAAGAATGTGTGTGATTCAAATTGTTCCAAATGAGGAGGTCAACTTGTGTTTTTATATTTGTAAAATAGGTGAATTTTTGACCAAAATTCACACCCCTTCATGGTGGGGCCAACTTGACCATTGGGGCCTACATGAAGCCAAAAAATACATAAAATTAAACATAATTTAGGGAGGGAATGCCATCCTTAAGACATACTTAAAATTTTCCTTAGGGGCTTATGAGATCTAGGGCCTTATAGCTCATCCAAATCCCCTCTCAGATTTCGTGCTCAAAAGAATAGATGAAGCGGTCCTAATTGATTTACAACCTTCCAAGCTTCAATCAACTTGGAGGAATCAAAGAATGATAGACACCGAAATCACAAAGAGACTTGAGTTTCAATGAGTTTCAACTGGTAGTGATCCAAATTATTGTCCCATCATCTTGGAAATAGACTCTGCATTCCAAAGCTCCCCATCCCATTCAATATAAATCCACATTGGATAAAATATCCTCTTTCCTTCAATTCTTCAAAGACATTTGGCACCCATTTAATCAAAACATCATGGCCTCTCAACTTCTTTGTTTTCAAGAGAACTTAAAATGATCAAATTCAATGGCTATCTCTTGGGATAAGTAAAAGAAAGAAGGAGATGAAAAAACCCAGATGAAACCAAAAGATTAAGAGTAGAGTGCTTCAAGGAGGAAGGAGAAGGGACCTTCTCAAATTCCCATAGAACCCACCTAAATTTCTTGGAGGTGTAGCATAGGAAAAATTTTCTTGATGGGAAAAAGAATGGCGAACGAAGAGTAGATACCTATGGCTTCAAGCAGGGGATGAAAACATCAATTTTTTTCATCACTATGATATCCCCTTTGGGCTAACCCACTCTTGTTAATATTGTAACAATTTCTATAATTAAAATACAAATGGATGAGATATGGGACGCAAATTTTAGAGCTTAGGGAGGAGGTTGCTTAGGAAGTTGGATGTGTGGTTATTAATGCCAATCATTGTATGACTAGTGGGCCTTAAATGGGCTAACTCTACAATAAATTAAGCCAAAAGAAGAGAGAATGAGAGCCATACCTCTCTTGGAAAAATTTGCAAGGGAAAAAGGATAAAAATTAAATTATGATGGGTTGCACTGACAGGGAAGTTACACTAGTTAGGTACACGTCCATGCAACTACAGTAGTGGGATACCGCAAAGTAAACTTTTGGCTGAAGGAAGATATTCATAGGGTGATTCATTCATTCAAGGAGGGGATCATGATTCAATCAATGATTGAAGGGGTGTAATTCCTCATGAGAAGAGGGACAAGAAAAATAATGCTATGAGATTTTGGAAGGGGGAAAATTGCTTTGGTGGTAGTTCAATTAAATAAAACCAAAGAGATTGTTGGCAGAGAATCACAGAGTGTTGTCTTGCCTTATGAATGATGAACCCACAAGAAGTGGCTTGCTTAAGGACTAATGAAACCACTTAAAGTGGATTTCTTGATGAACCCACTAGAGGTGAAGTGGCTTACCTAAGGACTCATGAACCCACTAGAAGTGTCTTGCCTAAGGACTAATGAACCCGCTAGAAGTGGCTTTCCCTATGACTGATGAATCCACAAGGAATCTTCTAAATTGATGAACCTATTGGCCAGGAGAGAGACACCCAGGTACTTGTGGGACTAATGAACCACCAGGTGCAACCAAGGGGCTGATAACACAAGTGCTTGCACTCAGTGATGAACCACCTTGAGAAGTGACCTCTATGCTCCTACAATAGCTTATCCAACTAATGAACCTTACTGTGCTAGAATGAAACTCCTCACCTGGAATTGAGCTAAGACTCTATATGCTGACAAGAACCATTTCATGGATGTTGATCGAGTTAAAGGTTCCTGTGGTGTAACAACTAAGATATATTTAGAACACCTGAGAGAAAAAGGTCGTATTTATTGTATCTAGAAACATTGGTTTTATTCCTTTGAGAATTATTCCTTAGTATATGATCAAATTTAGCCAAGGGGTGATTGGCTACAATAAATACTATAATGTAAGCCAAACTAAGGTTGGGTGGAAAGTTGAAGTCCCAATCACAATTTCTAGTTTATTACTCAATATAAGATAAGTGGTTTACTTATGCTCTTGTTTGTGTGGTGTTGTCCCACTAGATTTAATGAATATGGTCTTCTGGCAAGTATTATTTTTATTTACAATCTATGCTTTGTGTATGTTAAGTTGTAATGGATAAACATGGTTTTGGGGATATAATGATATTGTTTATATTCCTATTCTCTTAGTATGTTGACCTCTAAGTAATGAACGATCTTAGTTGTATAACTGTGTATAAGTAAATTGGGAGCCGACTAAGATTCCCTGTAACCTTGTGGTTTATGTTCATGTGTTTACATTCTTTTCATGCTATCCATGTATCTTAATGGTTAGGTGCAATGGCATGGGACTTTCATGATAGTTTAGTGAAGTCTAGGGAATGAGTATTCATTATGCGCCTCAACAAGTAAGGCTAATGATTAAGCACGAAAGACTGAAGTCTTCGTGTTTGAGATAGGTTAGATGGGATCTGGATGAGTTTATATTTTTGATCCATTAACTCATAAAGGATGGGGAAATTCTTGTAACTACGAATCATATGTGAAAATGTGGGTCAACGCAACCTGAAAGAATTTCATGAAAAAAATTATATATCCGAGAAATTCGTGAAAATAAAGCAAGATTGAATTAGGAGTCATCCAGGTTGGTATTCAGGTGAGTCATCCTGAAAGCGACATCCATGGGAAGTTCGGATCTGAGTTGGTTGGGGCCTAGGTTAGTTAGGGGTCACCCAAGTCAGGGGGGGTGGTAGCTAATGTATGGTAAAGTTGTTCACCGGTTGTGGCGATGGGGAATACACTCAACTTTTCTAACACCTATGTGTGTTTCCACCCTTTTGCATGGACAAATATATGATTTGTGGAGTAATTGTGTGGGCACAATGTGGTGGACCCTGATGGGGTGGCAAGGTTTAATAATTCAAACTTATAATGGCAATAAATCCTAATTTTTAAGTCAGATTGGGGAAAAAATTTATATCATCAGAGAGGTCTCGATGAACTTGAGACAATGATGGTATTAATCTTTAGTTTTAAAGCAGTTGGAAAAAGGAAGAATTTTGTTACCCCATTTCTATGACAACAGTATGGAGGTTGGGTCAAATATAAGTAACACTTGTCATGGACCTTGGACAGTCCGAGGGGATGTGAGGGACTTTTACAGAGTGTTATTAGAGAAAAGGCTCAACATTAGACCTTGGGAATATAGGCTGGAACTCTGTTAAAGAGTGTCAATGTTGAAGATTCAACACTTGTGCCTTTGAAGATAAAGGTTGGGGTTCCTGATGCTATATAGTAATATGATAAGGTTTGTTGCAGTAAATTCAACACTTGAACCTCTAGAGATGAAATGGATCTCTAGCATTGAGCATAGTAGCTAAATATGAATATTAATGTGTGCTACTTATAACATTTGATTTAGTATTACATGACAACTACTATGATGTTTGAATAATTTAACAAATGCATTGTCATTGCATGTGCTTTCTATCTTGTATCTTAAAGTTTGGGCAGTCTATTGTTGTGACCTTGGGTGTTTTTGTTTCTTTAATAGTTGCAGGATTAATTTCATGGTTGTGTGTATGATTATTTGTATAATACCAAAACTATTGATTAAGTGGTGTGTTCTTACACACTTGGAATGAAATGTGCATGTAAATATTCATATGATATTAGGGATCTGGGAGAAATCCCCGTGTTGCTTGTATATGCATGGCATTTCTTGATTTCATTAAATGTTAGGTGTGTGTGTGTGCATTAATCAGGATGTGGGAATCCGACAATCTATATGCTGGAAACCTTTGAGGACTACTGAGAGGGGGGGTGTGAATCAATAGTGTGATTTCTTAACTATTTTACCTATCTAAACTTCACTTATTGAATCATGCATATAACTAGCAACACATTAGATTATCTCATGCACATAAACCATATAAGTAGCTAAAACAAGATAACCATGAGAGAAACAATAATCATCACATCAAAAACACATCCACACAAGATACACAAGATATCTGGTGGAAAACCCTTCACCAGGAAAAAAACCACCCTTGTTGTTGTTATGCTGTGCTAAATATTATATTAATAAAAATATGTCTTTTACATAGATGACTGACTCCCATGAGTTAGGAGACTCAACCTCATATACAATCAGCTGATTCTGATCAACCTAGAGACTCAATTCTACTAATAAGCTTGAAAGATTATGTTCTCTAAGGATCTATGGACTACCATTTGCTAAAAACCACCATGATCAATCGATCCTCACCCAACTCCAATTGGATTATCCAAATACCATTGGATTGAGAAATTGTTCCTTTCGCTGAAACTTTGCAATGACTGCTCCACACTGTTGGAAAATCAAAGACATTATATTAGGGTTTGATTCTCCTTTCTTGATAATTACTTATGAGTGTGTTAGCTTCTTTTACTTCTTTATTATCTTGTTTTTCATCAAGAAATTATACATACATGAAGATCACAAAACAAGAGATGTAAGATATAGGCACATGCTAGGGCAAAACCCCCCTTGAGGGGAAAACCCAGTCAAAGTAATACTTCCTTTCAGTAGTATTCTTTGAGACTCTTCACCCTAGACTAAGACCAGAGTTTCCCTCCACACTATGTGAGCCTCCAAGGTCTTTGACCCTTTCTAGCAACTTCTACTATGCAATAGATCCCAACACCATGCAACTTGTGGCAGTAAAAAAACCCTAGGAGACTTCGATCTCCTAAACTAGACCACGAAACAGAGAGAGAGAGGCACCAAAAGTTTGATTTTTCTCTTCTCTAGAGACTCCCCCAAACTCGTACTTCTTTCCTCATTCCAGTAGCAGACTTTGCATCCCTAGCACTTCCCAGCACTTTCGCAAAGATATTGAATTACTTGAGAGTGTGAATGCTCCAAGTGACTTCAACTTCCTTCTATATATAGCCTTCTTATGGGTCGAATGGGGGTCTTTCGGCCAACTTGATCTTCCTTAGGCCGACATGATGTGGAGGACACGTAATTCATATTTTGCATGATACAAAAACTTTTTACATGATCTAAAAGCCCAAGAAGGGTCTCTTTGAATGTAAAATGACTCTATAAACTCAATATTAATCATAGGAGTCAACAATGGGGAATTTGACTAATGTAATGATGACCCAAGCATGAAACCCATGCTTTAGTAAGTCATTTTTACAATAATAAGAAGTATTTTCTTTATTCTTTTGACAAGTACATTACATAATGACTTAAGTACATTATTGAAGACTGAACATAGTTACTTTTTCTAACACCCCCTCGTAACTAGGGAGGTATTCAAAATGTACAAACACAATGGAAGATCTAAAACTATATAAAAACATGAAGAATATTTAGGCACCATGATGCCATGGAATAGATTCCTAGCCAGGGAAATCTATCCAACCAGTCACTCAACAATTTAGGCACCACAATGCCATGGACTAGATTACTCACTAGGGAAATATATCCAACCATTCACTCAAAAATTTAGGCATGCAATTCCATGGAAAAGATTCTTGAATAGGGAAATCTATCCAGGTGGGACTAAGGTGGAATCAAGTTTTCATCCCCTCTAGGTACCATCAGGCTTACTTTCTAACCACCAACCCAAACATACAGGTGTGTATCCAAAACCGAGCTTGATAAACAACACCAAATTTTCGATTCCAGGATTCCTGACATCAACACATATTGTTGGCCTAATGTCTCCCTAGGAAATGATTCACTCGCAAAGCCTCAATAAATCTCTTCCATTCCCTTATCATCAATACAATCACCAATATCTACCAAATCCAACAAGTTCCTTAGATATTCAAACTTCTTATTAGAAAGAGCCTTTGTTAGAATGTCTACTGCATGTTCATCTATTGGAACATATTCTAGCTTCACGTTCCCATCCTGCACCAAGTTCCTAATAAAGTGGAACTTATTATTGATACATTTCATCCTTGAACGAGACATGATCTCCATACATCTTAATACAAATTTGATTGTCACAGTCAATCATAGTAGAACCCAAAGACTTTTTGAACAAGTTTGTCAGAAGATTCCTTAACCAAACAACCTCTTTTCCTACTTCACATGCAGCCACATATTTTGCCTCAGCACTACTCAATGCAATAGGATCTTGCTTCCTACTCATCCATGATATCATAGCAACTCCCAAACTAAAGCATCCCTCGGCAGTGCTCCTTCCACCAGTCCCATTGTCACCCCAATTAGAGTCTGTGAAGCCAATTAGCTTGACTTCCTTACTATCATACTTTAGGTAGTGATGTATAGTGCCACGAAGATACCTTAATATATGTTTGGAAACTATCCAGTGATCATGACGAGGCTCCAATTGGAACTGACTAAGAATGTTCACTACTAAACATATATTTGGCGTAGTATTTACCAGATACATCAGGGAACCCACAAACTAACGATATGAGGTAGGATCCATAGGACTTGAGTTTGAGCTCCTTAACTTCTTGAGATTGGTGATCATAGGAGTAACCATCGGCTTGGATTCCATCATCCCAAATTTTTGCAATAACTTGATGATGTACTTTCCTTGCCCCAAATATATCTCCCCAGGTCTCTACCATACTTATAGACCTAGGTAGTAATGCATTAGTCCCAGATCTTTCATCTCAAATTCAGCTGCCAACATCTTCTTGCATTCTTGAATTCTTCGTTATACACCTGTGATGAATAGATCATCCACATATAGTAGAATAATAATTGGCTCATTATTCACGACCTTGATATATAGATTCAAATCAATAGTACTCTTCACAAATCCAATCCTGAGAAGATATGCATCCATTCTTGCATACCATACCCTTGGTGCTTGCTTCAAGCCATATAGAGCCTTCTTGAGTCTGCGAACATGAAAGTCCTTTCTATTCACTTCAAATCCTTTAGGTTGTTTGATGTACACTTCCTCATCAATGGCTCCATTCAGAAATGTGGTCCTAACATCCATTTGATGGATATTCCACCCCATTGTAGCAACCGGTGAAAACAATGATCAAATGGTAGTGTACCTTGCAGTAGGTGCAAATGTTTCTTCATAGTTAATTCCTTCCTTTTGAGAGAAACCCCTTGTAATGAACCTTGCTTTGTACTTGTCTACACTTCCATCAACAACATGTTTGATCTTATAGGTCCACTTCAATGTGACAACCGATTTGTCACTAGGTCTAGGAATGATTTCCAAAACCCCATTCTTCATGATGGATTGATATTATTCTTGCATAGCTTTCTTCCAAACTCTTCATGCTCAACTTCCTGTAATGTAGATGGCTTAGCTTAAATCAAATTTGTAATATATGCAACATAACCATAATTCCTTTTTGGTTTCTTACTTTGCTTGGAGGACCCTTTCACAACTTCATATCCTTCAACATCTTCTAATGTATCCCTCAACCAATATGGCCTTTTCCTTGTGGTTTGGATAACCACCGATTGAATAGGCTCACTTGGTCCTTCTTCTTCATCATTTGCAACAAAGTTATCATGAACTTCATCTTCTTCAAATACAATAACTTCTTCGTCATAAGAATCAATAGGAATATCCTTTGATTTCTTGTAAGCTTTATTCTCATCAAATATGACATCCCATTTAATTCAATGTATCTTCCCTCCTTTATGTAGATTCTATAAGCTCTTTAGGAAAGACTATAAATAATGAATATTCCCTTGATTCTTGTTGATTCTAAATTCTTTTGCTTGTCCTTCAGAACATGGACATATGCTGGACTTCCAAATATGCAGAAATGATCCACACTTGGCTTCTTTCCCATGATAACTTCTTCAGGTGTAGTATTATCAAGACCCTTATGAGGACTTCTATTTTGAATGTACATGACAGTCATCATTGCTTCACACCATAAGAACTTCGGTAGATCTTGATCAAGGAGCATAGTTTTAATACCTTCTTCAATTGACCTATTATTTCTTGTGGCTAATCCATTTTGTTCAGGATAGTAGGGAACAATGAGCTACCGCCTAATACCTACATCCTTACAATACACAATTAACTCTTTAGAGGTGTATTCCCCACCATTATCATACCTTAGAGTCTTTATCTTATTTTCGGTTAGGGTTTCTACCTCTACCCTAAACTCCTTGGACTTATCAAATACTTCATCTTTAGTTTTGAATAGGTATATCCATGTCTTACTTGAATGGTCAACAATGAATGTTACATAGTAGAAATGACCTCCAAGTGTCTTGTCAAACATGGGCCTGCATACGTCAGAATGAATGGGATTTGATATTTCTTTAGATCTACATTCACTAAGATGAAATGGCTTTCTAGTATGCTTCCCCAAAGAACATCCCTTGCATACAACTTCATGGTCTAACTTCATATCAGGAATGCCATTAACCAATTGACTAAGAGTAGGTATGACCCTATAATGAAGATGGCCATATCTTCGATGCCATAGTTCAATGGGACTTATTTCCATATGAACAAGAGCTTGAGGAGATAGAGTGATAACCTGGTAAAGAATTCCTTCACGAACTCCAATAACCCTAGCTTTGTCAATGCTAGAGTTATTTCCCCAAACCAATACTTTTCCATCAATAAAAGCAATTCTTTCCCTTTTATCTTCTAAACAAGAAATAGAAAGTAAATTCTTTTTCAAACCTGGAACATAGATAATGTTATTGAGATGTAGCTTTGATCCATTGTCCAACTTTAATGATGTAGATCCCAAGCCTTTAACAACATAGTTTTTTTCTCACCCAATTCTACCACATGGGAGGATGACTCCTTTGATAGTGTGTGAAGTTTCCTACTTTCATCTGTCATATGTTTCAATGCTCCACTATCAATGATCCATGTATTATTATTGGTAAGAGACCCTGTAAGGGCATCCAAGAATGCACGACTCTTGACTTTGTTGAATAGGTAGTACATGATCTTCGTGATCCATCTTCCAATATAATTGAAACCCAGCTTATGTAGTTCACCATAGAGGGAGAATCCATGCCAACAAAGTGATCTTCAACTTCTCTTGACCTTAGCTTTGAAACCATGTTGGAAAATCAAAGATATTATATTAGGGTTTGATTCTCCTTTCTTGATAATTACTTGTCAGTGTGTTGGCTTCTTTTACTTCTTTATTATCTTATTTTTCATCAAGCAATTATACATACATGAAGATCACAAAACAAGGGACACAAGATATAGTCACATGCTAGGGAAAAACCCCCCTCGAGGGGAAAAACCAGTCAAAGTAATTCTTCATTTCAATAGTATTCTTTGAGACTTTTCACCCTAGACCAAGACCAAACTTCGTCTCCACACCATGTCAGCGTCCAAGATCTTCAGCCCTTTCCAGCAAATTCGACTATGTAGCATCTCAGTAACATGCATCTTCTAGCAACAACAAAACCCTAGGAGACTTAAATATCTTAAACCAAGCCACGAAAAATACAGAGTGAGGCACCAAAAGTTTGATTTTTCTTTTCTCTAGAGACTCCCCCAAACTCACACTTCTTTCCTCCTTATGGCAACATAATTCACATCCCCAACACTTCCTAGAAGATATCAAACTGCTTGAGAGTGTGAATGCTCCAAATGACTTCAACTTCCTTCTATATATAGCCTTCTTGTGGGTTGAATGGGGGTCTTTAGCCCGACTTGATCTTCCTTAGGTCGAAATGATGTGGAGGACACACAATTCATATTTTTCTTGACACAATACTTTTTACATGATCCGAAAGCCCAAGAAGGGTCTCTTCGAATGTATAATGGCTCTATAAACTCAATATTAATACTAGGAGCCCACAATGGGGACTTTGACTAATATAATAATGACCCAAGCATGAAACCCATGCTTTAACAAGTCATTGTTACAATAATAAAAATTATTTTCTTTATTCTTTTGACAAGTACATTACATAATGACTCAAGTACATTATTGAAGACCAAACATAGTTACTTTTTCCAACACACACCCATTAAGTCACTGCACCTCTCTATGCAAACCCCGTTTCATATATTTTCACACTGAATCCTAGAGTTTCTGCTCAACTCGATTCATCTCTGTAGTATGACCTCTAGCAGCAATCCAACATCATCAAATCAATAAAAAAAACAACAAATATATGCTCTCCACTCTAGAAAAATAGTGACCACAATGCATGCATTGAATCTGAATACTACTATCGCCAATAATTAAAATACAACTCATACTCAACCATAACATCAAACCCTCACTGCAAAATACAATTGATGCATACTACAATTAGCAACATAAAACAAATGGCTATGTGCCAAATGCATCAACAACTCCTAAAAAAACAATTGTGAGAGTCACAACATGGAGCTATACCAAGCTCTCCATCTCTATCAACAACTCATTGCACCTCTGATCTGAAATCTAATATTCTGAACCAATACTATGCTTCAACTGATGAATTTTCTCATACTGTTGCCATTAGATCTCATACGCTGAAGAAATCAGGCCCACTAATGGATCTAAAGGATATGTTCGTTGGTGCAATTGTAAATTCAATTCACAACATTTACTTGTCGAAATAGGGTCAAATAGAATTTGAGGCATAGCACAATCAATGCCAAAGGTTCCAGAAAAATTCTATAAATCCTATCTCTATACCAATAATTAAATTAATTAAGTTCAAACAGGCTTCAAATAAAATCCTTGAATTCTATTCCTGCATTGTTCACATAGTAACACCAGAACCACTCCCAGAAACTGGATCTCCAAACACAAGAATATTAAGAGACTCTTAAAAAACATCTCATATCCAAGAAAAAGAATGTAGGTCTTAATGGCATAATCAATCAAATGAAAACGCTATTCCTGTACTACACAACTATTCAAAATATTTTGTTCTTATACTTGAAACAAACTCTGTTCTTACACTCTCAAAAGAATTTTTTTGTGCACTGTGTGACAAACTAACTATTCGTTCTAATTTGAACTAAAAACTTTGCTTAAATTAAAGGTGCATCCTCAGACTCAACACACATTTTTTTGTAACTGGCAATCAAATCTTGACTTGAAATAGAAATTTGCATTAAATAGAAAGAGAACGTCTCACACATGTGCACACAAGTTAAAAGTTTAGCTCACTAATCATATTCAATCACTCGTTCCTGTTTAATCAAAACCCTCTCTCGAAATCAATCTATGTTTACGCAAGATTATGTTAAAAGTTACTGAGAATACGCTTGATAATTTAATAACATGGGAAGTCTATTTTTGCATTGAAAATCTCAAGGCAACTGAGTTGCTAACATGGGCTTCACAAAACTAGTGACACTTTGTATCATTCAGATCACAAAAATTTACAAAGGAGAGAATAAGCCCACTCGTTAACATGTAGTTTTCACACAGAGTTCCTTATGGTTCTTAATACAATAACACAATCATTGATCATACACTAGAAGTAGTAATCGATATGTGCTAATTAAACTTAAACATGCATATCCCGATTGTGGACTTAAGTCTTCAATTAAAAAATGATCTTGCTCACAAAAACGCAATCTCTGGGTCTTGAATTGCTATCAAATAAAATGAATGTTACAAAACTAAAGCTAAGGTTCAAATCGTGGTTCAGGAAATAACTATGAAAATAAAATTTCACTTTTAGATATGAATCACCACTGCTTCTCATACATGATTTCTGAGCATCCCATTCAAGAAATAACACTTTAAAAAATATAAACAAGCTTAAGATCTAGACTATTCCTATTCCTCAAGAAAAAAAATACACAAGGTCCTTGCTATTTCACATGCACCCAACACAAGCAATCAAAAAATGCACAATATCTCACACCAACTTGACACATAATACATCACACAGTAAAATGATTTGAGGGAGAAAGAGCTAGGTTGGTTGGGCCCTAGCCAACCAACTCATTTCCATTTGAAAAAATAAATTAACTTATGTGAGATAGATTAAACATCCATAGAAGAAAAAAATAATTTTATGAACTTGGAATTAAGCTCCTTTTATTGATTAAAATGTCTCTTCTCAATACATTATGTGAAATGACAGATCCAGCTCCAGAGGAGGTTATGGCAATACAAGCCTTCAAAGTATAAAAAACAAAACTTGTCCACATTATCACTAACCTTTCTATTCCTTCAACTAGGTATATATACATTTTGCACAGGCCCTCGACCATGTCAAAACAGTTACAAAAATACATTTGGTTACCAACTAACTTCTATCAATGAAAACCCTTGCATACTTATTTTTTACTAGAGCTATTTATAGGAATCCAATGACCAAAATCATGCTGAAGACCAGGGGTAGAATCACGTGGTTTCTTCCATGACAGATTATATCAAATCCTCAGTCAACCATCGAATCTAATGATCTCCCTTCTTTAGTGCAAGAACCGATATTAGTGCAGGATTCTTAGGATATGATCTTCCTATACCACAATACTTCTATTATCACAAAACCTCACCCTAATAGGTTACTGATCAGGTAGACCTTGAGTAACTGTTTCAAACCAACTTTTGGCTAAGGCTTAGCCTCCTCAACCTGAGAGGGCTCTCTCAATAAGTTAAAGATTTTGATAATGGATTAGAGGCTAACTCTATGAAACAAATGAAGAAATGTGAATGGTTGAAACACAGTCAATAAATATCCATTGGGCTTATGGAGTCAAAATGTTCAGTATGACAATAATGTTAGATTTACATGGAAGTCAGGGCATCTAGAATTCAACATATGGAGAGTACATCAGAAGCATAAAGGAAAACACAGTCCACAAATGTATGAAGGAAGTTAGAGCATAACCAGTGAATTCTAAGTAAGCATGCTACTGTAAGCAATGAAAAGAGGATAACCATAAGACATTTTGAACATTGAATTCCCTCTGAATCCTAAGAAGCAAAGCCAAATACTGTATTACTTTAAACAGAGTCTTACACAAAGCACAATATGAGAATTCTTTACAAAAATTCCAACCTTTGATACATTAGATTTTCTCCCATATATAGAATTCATTATATGACTTAGATTCCTTCCTCCAGCATGAGGGGAATTCGAATTCTTCATAATTTGACACCTATTGACACTTAAAACCAACTATTTAATATAACTGACTGTTAATTGGCTGTTCTAAAGACCTAAAACAATTAGGAGTGTAACTCCTCATTATGTTGGTATTAGCATTGATTACAACACAAACTCGTTCCCTAAAAAGTGGCCTTCTTCAGTTTGGCTTTGGTGGCGGCTTTAAACTCCCTGCTGACCCTTGATGCCTTATCCTTTGACTTTTCTTGGATATTAGGAAGTTGTTCCCATTTTTTTGCTTTTGGTATCCAAAAAGGATCTTCGAAATTTATTATCCCCGATGTTCCTCTTAATTACATAAAATGCATTGGATTAGCTTGTTTTCCATAAGCTGTAGACCTTGCTCCTATACATGCGGTAAGACAAAAACTCCTTTAATGCTGACTGAAGCATCATGAACAATTCTAGCTACGAAATAATGACCATTTTCAATCATAAAGTTTGGAGTTCATAAATGTCTTTCCTTTCCTTGTTTTGCCCTTACTTGATGTTTAAACCCTATAAGTAATCCTTTGCAGAAGCCCATATTAAAAAATAGTTCCTTTTTCTTCTGAAAATTGGCCCACAAAATCATGATGTGCAGCTACAACAGTTTTGTAGTGCGCTACGAAACTGCTGTGCATTAGGTATCACCTACAGTAGTTTCGTAGCGCGCTACGAAATTGCTGTGTGATTTCAAAAACACAGTTTTATGCCAAAATTTGACTTCCTTGAGATTTCTTTCTTTTGAAATGGCTTTTACATATGCCATGGGGTTGTTCAAAAGTGAATAAACTGATACCATTCTTCAAAGTAAACTTCAAAAAGGTGATCCACATCAAAATTTTAGGATTAGCCTTGCTATGTGGTTTTTCTTTGTTGAGGATGTCCTTCAGGCTGGTTCAGATGTATCTTCAGATCTTCGATTTTCCTCTTCATAATTCAGATTCCAGCTCTTAATTTTTCATTGACCTTTCTGATGTATCTTGCTTCTTTTATTGCAGGAACCGTCCAAGTGAAATATTGAGCAGGACAACTAACTACTTCGTGTATCGAAACTGTTTTATCTTCCCATAGAGCCTCCATTTTGTTAAAATTGGTGTCCTTCATTGCATGTTTCCTTGAAGTTTTTCTAAGTTTGGCGATCTCAAGATTGGCAAGCTTCAGTTTCTTTTTTAACTCTTCAAAACTACATTCCTCCTATTGAGTGATAACTACCTTACCTCTGTCATCTTTGTGTAGTTGTGATGATGTTTCTGATGGAACCACAGGTCCTTCATGTAATTTTGCTACCTTTCTTATATTACTTGCTTCTGGCTATGCCTCTTGTATCCCTTTTGAATGCCTTGTCACGGGTCTTCTTGGTTTAAAAACAAATTTAGAAGCCTGATCATCAAATTTGAGCTTCCTAGAAGTTTTGGCTTCTTTGGTTTTGCTTTTACTTGCTCCAATTAAGTCTACTCGGACCAGAGGAGATTCTTCAATTTCAATAGCTTGAAGCAAATCATTCAAACTTTCTTTTGAAGCTGGGCTCCCACCAGCAATCACTATCTTACCCTCTTCTCTAGCTAGTTGGCTCCTGGTTACTCTTCTTTGGACCGTTTCACCTATGGATTCATCTTGTACACCTTCTTTGATCTGAACCTTCTTTTTCTGTGACTGTTGAGGGGTGCCTTTAACTACCAGTGGTCTCATAGGCTCCTTCACTTGCTTTCTGGCTTTCAATTTCACAAATCTTCTTGATCTTGTTTCCTCCCGATGACTTACTGCTGGTGAAGAAATCCCCGTAGCCTTAGGGCTGAGACCAGTTTCAGTTATGAAGCTAGACATACACAAGAAAATGGACCACTCCCTATCTATTTTCTGGAGCTCATGTAAAATAATCAATTTGAATAAGCGATGATGGAACAACGAGGTCTCACATGCTTTCTTCTTCAACTGAACCTTGTCACACATTTTGCCTAGGCTACGAAATAGATAGAAAGGCAAATCCATAGATATCTTTCCAGTGAAATGAAGCAGGAGTTTGAAGTGATAGGAATACACCTTATGATATCTCCCCTCACAGGTAAAGTATCTATGTATGCAGGTAAGCAAATTAGCATATGAATCCTTCACAAAGCTCCTAGGTATTGACTTGTTTAGGTCTAAATCAACGAACTTTGGCTTCTAGAATTCCTTGCAAGGAGTCATATCAAACTTGAATTTTTAAACCACATCTCCTGTCCCCTTTGAATTTCAGTGATTGCAGATATAACTTGTGGAGAGATTGGTAATTCAAGCACTCCAACCTTCGAATTTAATCCTGTGAAATTGAAAGCAAACTCTTTGGTGACTTACATGTGGCCTCCTTGAAGTTTTTCACAAAATCTCCAACAGCCAACTTGCTTGAAAGCTTGTTCAACTTCACCGTTCCTCAAGAGAACATCTAAACCTTCAGGCTTATTCCTTAGACACCTGACTAACCTATGATCCTTCTTCTCTGTAGACATCTCCATGAAATTCCTGAAAAAATGAAAATTGAAAGAGCTTGCACCATCTTAATCTTGATCATTGCCTCTCTTGAAATGGAAAGGGGAGCTGCGTCGCTTGGACTTTAAAGAATTATGATCAAATGTCTGTCAATTTGCTTCTTATGCATGAAAACAAACATGATCATAACTGAAAACACTTGGACCCTTTTTTAAAATTTGAAAGTCATGCGTACCAAGACACCTAACGAATCTAATGATGAAAATGAGCGGTTACATGTGATAGGTATGGTGCATGGACTGATAGTTGATGATGTACGATTAACGGATTCTAATGGATTAGACATCTAGGTGAGATTTGGCACGAATCTACACGAATCCTCGATTTCGTAGCGTAGCCAGTGCAAATTCTGGGTTTTGTGCTACAAAAACTCCTAGGCAGTTTTGTAGCGCATGAAAACCTTGACAAAAGTTTGACACATGGAAATTTATGTGTGATGTGGGACTAGTGATAGGTAAACCAGATTATTGAACCTATTTGACAATGCCAACAAGACTCCCTTCTAGGTCCTAGACTCTAAAACAAACCATGGAAAGACTAGACCAAGACTAACACCAATCCTTTGGAATCAAACTGATGTTCAAAATTTAGAAAATTTTCTTAAGTGATAACAACTTCGATTTAAAGTTAGTGACAACTATTGCAAGAGATCATTTAGGTAATGCGATGGTAAGCTTATAGTCAAAATATTAATCTAATTGACCCTTTTTAATATAGATAAGCAAAATTTATCCATTAAACCCAAAGAAACATAATAAATATTAAAAATGTATGCATGGAGGCTTGTTTGAGTTGTAAAACAAAAGTTAAGGCAGGGGTATTTGGGTAAAAATTAGAACATTTTGAGGGCCTAACATTCCCCCAAACTCATCTTGTTGTGTGTCAAATCGTAATACTACTATTAGCAACAACTGAAATAAAACTCGTAGTCAACCATAACATCAAACCCTCACCGCAAAATATAATTGCTGCATACTACAATTAGCAACATAAAACACAATGGCTATGTTCCAAATGCATCAGCAACTCCTGCAAAAGAAAATTATGAGAGTCAAAACATGGATCTTTATCAAGCTCTCCATCTCAATCAATAACTCATTGCACCTTTGATATGGAATCTGATATTCTTAACCAATATTATGATTTAATAGATAGATTTTCTCATACTGTTGCCATTAGAGCTCACACATTGAAGCAATCAAGCTCACTAATGGCTCTGAAGGATATGTTGGTTGGTGCAAGTGTAAATTCAATTCACAGCATTTACTTGTCAAACCAAGGTCTCATAGTATTCGAGGGGTAACACAATCAATGCCAAAGGTTCCGGACAAATTCTGTAAATCCTATCTCTATCCCAATAATTAAATTAATCAAGTTCAAATAGGCTTCAAATAAAATCATTGACTTATATTCCTGCATTGTTCACACAATAACACCAAAACCACTCCTAGAAACTGGATCTCCAAACAAAAGAATAATAAGGGACTCTTAAAAAATATCTCATATCAAAGCAAAAGAACTCAAGTTTTAGTGGCATAATCAATCAAATGAAAACTCTATTCTTGTACTACACAACCATTTGAAATATTTTGTTCTTGTACTTGAAACAAACTTTGTTATTGCACTCTCAAAAGAATTTGTTCCTACTTTGTGTGACAAACTAACAATTCTGGTGTAAAATAAAAACTTTTCTTAAATTAAAGGTGAATTTTCAGACTCAACACACATTGTTTTGTAACTGGAAATCAAATCTTGACATGAAATAAAAACTTACATTAAATAGAAAGAGAATGTCTCACACCTACACACATAAGTTAAAATGTTACCTCACCAATCAGATTCAATCACTTACTATTCTTGTTTAATCAAAACCATGTCTTGAAATCAATTTATGTTTATGCAAGATTATGTTACAAGTTACCCAAAATATGATTGATAATTTAATAGTAGGGGAACTCTATTTTTGCAATGAAAATCTCAAGGCAACTGAGTTGCTAACCTGGGCTTCACAAAACTAGTGACATTGTGTATCATTCGGATCATAGAACTTTACAAAGGAGAGAATAAACCCACTTGTTAACATGTAGTTTTCACACAAAGTTCCTTAGGGTTCTTAATACAATACCATAGTCATCGATCATAAACCAGAAGCAGTAACCGATGTGCTAATCAAACTTAAACATGCATATCCCAGTTGCAGACTTAAGTCTTCAATGCAAAAATGATATTGTTCACAAAAACCTGATCTCCGGGTCTCAACTTGTTATCAAAGAAAAGGACTATTACAAAACTAAAGCTAAGGTTCAAACCTTGGTTCAAGAAATAACTCTGAAAATAAAATTTCACTTTTAGATATGAATCACCATTGCTTCGCATACATTATTTCTGAACATCCCATTCAAGAAATAATGCTTTAAAAAATATAAACTAGCTTCAGATCTAGACTACTCTTATTCCTCAAGAAAAAAAATACACAAGGCCCCTTGCTGTTTCACACACACACAACACAAGCAATAAAAAAATTCACAATATCTTGCACCTGCTTCACACATAATGCATTACATAGTAAAAAATATTTGAGGGAGAATGAGCTGGGTTAGTTGCGCCCTAGCCAACCAGCTCGTTTCCCTTTGAAAAAATAAATTAACTTATGCGAGACAGATTAAACGTCCATAGAAGAAAAAAATAATTTCATGAACTTGACATTAAGCTCCTTTTATTAACTAAAAAGTCTTTGCTCAATACATTTTGTGAAATGACAGATGCATCTCGAGAGGAGGTTATGGAGATACAAGCCTTCAAAGTATAAAAAATAAAACTTTTCCATAGTATCACTAACCTATCTATTCCTGAAACTAGTTATATGTACATTTTGCACATGCCCTCGACCATGTCAAACATGTTACAAAAATACATTTGGTTACCAACTGCATCCTATCAATAGAAACCCTTGCATACTTATTTTTTACTCGAGCCATTTGTAGGAAGCCAGTGAACAAAATCATGCTGAAGACCAGGGGTAGAATCACATGGTTCCTTCCTTGATAGATCACATCAAATCCTCAGTGAACCATCGCATCCAAAGATCTCCCTTCTTTAGTGTAGGGACCAAGATTAGTGTAGGAATATTAGGATATGATCTTCTTATACCACAATACTTCGGTTTAGAGTTAGTGACAACTATTGCAAGATATCCTTTAGGTAATACAATGGTAATCTTATAGTTAAAATATTAATCTAATTGACCCTTTTTAATATACATAAACAACATGTATCCATTAAACCCAAAGAAACATAAGAAATATTAAAAATGTATTCATGGAGCCTTGTTTGAGTTGTAAAATAGAAGTTAAGGAAGGGGTATTTGGGTAAAAATTAGAACATTTTTAGGGCCTAAAATTCCCCTAACATCATCTTGTTGTGTGTCATCACACAACAACTCATTAACCTCTGCAAAAAATAAAAATTTGAAATTCTGCATCCTCATTTTTGGATTTTCATATTAATTCTCGAGCGTTCAACCTAGACCTTCGAAATTCTGCATCCTCCTTTGTGTTCTTCTCATAAGGCACATCATGAACAAAATCATTCAATTCTTTTCCCTTTTTCTGATAAAATTTCTTGTTTTTCTTCATCTTTTCCATTACAGATGCAAGAGGAACTGAATCCTCATGCTCTTCTTCCTTTTGTTCTTGAATTCCTTTGTGGAACACCTTCTTCTTTTTAAATTTCTTCATCATAGACACTAGAGGAATATCATCCTCATACTCTTCTCCTCATTTCTTTTGACTAGTAACACGGGTACCCTTCACTACTACCCCTTCTAAAAGAGAAATATTTTATTCATCAAGCCCATGCTTCTTTCTGTAAACTAAAACCCTATCACTAACCATTCTATCATTTCCTTCAGGGATATCTAGTGGAGGCTCCCCCAAAGAAGCACCTTGTAATTCATAGTATGTAATAACTTCTACTTTTGGCAAACTAGGAGGTCCTGATGTCTTCCCTTGATAAGAAGCGTGATGTATTTCCAATAATCCTCATGTTATTCTTCAGGGTGGTTCTAGCAGCACAACATCAAATTTCATGCTTTTCTTCACTCTCTGACTCTTTTCCTTTGGTTTTTTTTCTCTCTAAGGCCGAGTAGTTATGGAAACTTTAACATATTAAAATTTCCCTCCTTATTCTTTTTCCTTTGTCTGAACTTCAATACCCTTGGAGTCTTTAGACTTCTCACTCTTTTCTCCTTACTTACTCTTGATGTTAATCACCTTCTTGACTCCTCCACTTTGATATAATTCAAGGAATTTCTCCAAAGTAGAACACTATTTCTTCAATTCCTCATTGACTAGAATTTTTATCAACCCATAATGGCACAACTTGTAGCCTGCACAACTTGTAGCCTACCTGATCTTCCAAATCTTTCTAGACACTCCGAGACATTTTGTCTAGGTTATTTAATAGGAAATATGGGAAATTAATTAGTCTTCTAGACTCAAAGTGCATCAAGAGACAAATGTGGTACAGGTAGGTCATGGAGTACCTACCTTCACAAGTCATGAATTTATGTAAGATATATAACAAATGTTTCCATTTCTCAATTATTTCATTCCTTGCCACCCCTTTCTTCCAATCAATTGTGCATCCTTTCTTTGCGAAAATGCTACACCAGACTACTGTCACTATTTCACCTTTATTAAATCCCTATTCCCCTGTGACAAGTAGCTCAGTGTATTTGGAAATGAATTTCTCTATCAATTCAAATCTCAACGAACCTATAGTCACTATCTTCCCGTCAAAATTCTACGCAAAGCCCTGGTGACACTTGAATCATAGCCATTGAACTTGTACAGGAAGGGAAGCCATCTTGCTTCTTGTAGAATGGGAATGATCGCTTCATATTCTAATGTCCCCTCAATTTCTTTGACAGAGAATTATTTGATTCTCACTGGTGCCATGGTTCCTGTGACACCAATTCAACCTGCAATTCTACAATTTTTCACAATTCAAATACCTTCAACACTTGCATTCATAGATCGACATAATACTATAGAGAATTGGGATGGTGCAGGAATGATTTCATCTCAAGGCTCGCACAATTCATGTACCATGCATTCATTAAAATACAACCTTCTTCCACGTCCTGATTCTTGCACTAACACCTCATGCTTAACCCATTATCACTCAAGATAGTAGTCATGGCGCATAAGGTACTGAGTTCAGTTAAAAAAAATGAATTTGGTAAGGTTTCCAAATTAGGCGTAAGAACAATAATTAGCACCAACATTTTAAAGATAACGATCATACAGGTCATAACCCCAAGGCATAGAAATTCAGGTGATAGATAGTGGTTGATCTTGATGCCAACCTAAGCTGACAATACCCACATTATGCAAATAAAATTGCATGTCACTAGTCCTAGGCCTTAATCACCTGATCCATGGTGAAAACCTTCACAAATAGAGGCTTAAGGCTTCTTAATTTAAATCTCATGCAAAAACATTATATTTGACTAAACTAGTCTGACCCCTTAATTAACTCTTGAGTGAAACTTCAACCAACCTTCATAAACTTTGGTTAATTCTTATACCTTAGTACTTAACCCTCTAGTTGATTTCACTACCTGCTCGTCTTAATCATACCATGGTTAGAATTTGGTTAAACTCGACTTAACCCAAAATATCTATTTTAGTTATAACTCTCGTATAATAGAAATATTACATAACGCACTTAACCTTACCTTTTCATGTTTCCTTAGCCTTTGCACATTTATCGATTCTCTCTCATCACGTTCAACCTCCACCATTAATTTCACTCCATCAGAACAATGGTTGTTGCGTCGTATCACAACTTTGGTCCATTCACTCGCCGGAACTCAAATGAACTTAACCCGTGTTGATAACATATCGGGTCCGCTTTTCCGCAAGCCTTATAGGCTTCAATCTTCACCATTGATCTTGCCTTTCAATCTGACAGTTGTTGGATTACCCAATCAATAGAAATAATAGGTGGTTCTCCACCGTTGATCAAAGCATACTTGATCCAATAGTTAACAATGATATCGAATGGAGATCTTGTGCAATGTTTACCCGCTCGATAAATTAGTTTTTTCTCTCGACCGAGTGCTATGTGTCGACTAATAAATGGAATTGAGTGACCACCCCAAATTACCACTTACCACTTTTTCTTCGTTCGATAAACAACTTCGCTGATAAAACCACCTTTCTTCCTTGACTTCATCTTCGTCGTTCATCTCTTTTACTTTATATTACATGACTTAATCTTGGTTTCCCATCGCCTTCAACCCTATTCATTGATCTCATAGATACAACGGCTCCTGTGCATCATCACTTCATTTCTTTGTCCTTCTATTTACTTCATTTTTACGTGGTTTCAATTTACTTTAGGGTTTAGGGTGTTTAGTTGTCCTGCAACAAAACCCCCTCTTGGACTTAACTCTATGAACTCTTAATCTCTGTCATCCCTAAAATTCACTTGGATCCTTTGATTGGATTCAACAATCAAACTAGGATCCTTCATCCTCACTTATTCTCGGTGTTCTACCCAAAATCCACTTGCATATATATACTATGCAAAAACTCTAATTCACACACAATTTATCATTCAGTTTACTCAATCCACACACTTACACACTTTAGGAATTGAATCTCTATCTCTCTGGCCTGATTTTCTAATCAATGGCCTCTATTTTCCTACCTGCTCGTAGGCTTACAATTAAACCTATCTAACTCTCGACCTGACTGACTAACCAACTAACCCCTGACTATGCCTTTTAGGCTTACATTTATACAAAAGGATTCTACAACCAATTCCTAGTTTAGATCCATAACCTTCTCAACAAAATCCTAAAACCTCTTCCTTATATCTAAGGATCCTCTCTAATCCACAAAATCATGAATTAACTCCTAATCTAAGTTTTACAATTAATTCTCAAATCTCTCAATCTCTTAACTATCTTGATTCTCTCATGTTCTCCTACATTAGAGAACATTTACAGATATGCCTCACTATACTTAATTAAATCCCTATTCTAGCTTCTCTCATTAAAATCACTCAAAACCTTAATAATTACATTATTTCAAAACATGGGAAACCAACTTCCTTGAAAACACAAGACCCCCTATGTCTACTAAAATACAATGATATTGTTGAGCTGATTGCTCCTGCATCAGATTCTCAAGGTTGAAAGTAATCATGATCTCCTGATCATGTGCTTCTGATTTGTGTCCTCCTGGATCCTATACTTTGTTTTGCAGTCTGTCCTTGATTGCTGCTGGTGTTTGTTGTTGTTCTCTAGATCTCCACACTTTATGCTGCATTGGCCAACTAGCTATGCTCTCATAGTCTACTGCTATCTTTTTCTTACTGTTGCTTTGCTTTCTTACTATTGTCTTCTCCCTTTGAGACAATTTTCTCATCAAATCCATCATCAATTCAATTTCTATGTCCAACTCATTTCTTTGTTGGACTCTTTCCTCTTCCTCTCTTGCATTTCTTTTGCAATATTCATCAGGTTCTTTCTTCCCTACAGGTGCTTTCAACCATTTCTCCAGTAGCTCCAATTCTTTCTCCCATTCACTGATCCTTTGATGAGATTTTAGTCCTTCTTCTTTATTGACCACCTTAACATCTTCCCTGGTTATCTCCACTGTGCCTATCATCATGATGGAATGATGATCCTTTACTATGTTTTCAGCTAACATAGTCTCTTCTTTAAATTTTCCTTTAATCTTCTGCTAGTTACCTTCACTTTGTAGTTGTTGGTTCGTTACTACCACCCTTACATCTCTATCCTTTGGTTTCTTTTGAACTTCCATCTCATCTCTAAATAACTTCT
Organism: Pinus taeda; assembly: GCA_000404065.3. Classification (NCBI taxonomy): domain Eukaryota; kingdom Viridiplantae; phylum Streptophyta; class Pinopsida; order Pinales; family Pinaceae; genus Pinus; species Pinus taeda. Next base: position 125,766 of record APFE030469154.1, read on the forward strand.
GTTCAATTTCTTCGATCACAACATCACAGCATCACACCCAATCATTCTATGCACCGTTCCTACAAACAAACTATTGGTTTGTGAATCAAAACACTCTTTTGTCTCCATGTATTTTAAAGACCCTCCGCTACTATTAAGTACTGTTGTAACCATTTCTTTTCTATTGCATTTTCCTCCTAGCAACTTCTCCAGCAATTCAATTTCCTCCTTACATTTAGCAAGTGTTTTATCACAATGCTCTTCATTTCTAGCTTCATCCTTTGCATGGTCACTATTGCCCAATGATTCAATCAGACTGCCTTCCATAGACAATTCTATCTCATTCATCTCCATAAAAATAAGTTCTTGTTCAACACTTATAATCCCTGTATTCACACAACAACTGTTAGTTTTAAAAATGTAAGGCTTAATAGCCACAACTAATGTTTCATATATCGTCTCTTCAGGCTGATCTTCATCTCCTTCTTCCACAATGAATTGTCCTTGTTTTGTAACAGTTCCAAATATCAATTCATCAATAATTTCTTTCTGCGGCAACAATTCAATATTTTCGTCATTCAAGAGGCATTCTCCATCATACTCTGCTCTAGAATACTTATCCTCTGAAAGGTACTCTTCATCCTCTGTTAGTACATCAGTATGCTGATCCAAGTTCTCCTCTGAACTCTGGTAATTTTTATCAAGTTTTATGACAACTTCATAAGGCTTCCAATCCTCTGCAAAAACTGCACTCACAAAACAATTATTATAATTAAAAACATAAGGCCTCAGTGCCTCTTCTTCCTTTGGCAACATTTCATCATGTTGCTCTAAACTATCCCAATAGTTCACTGATCTCCATTCTTCATCTTCACCCAGAACTTCACCTTGTTCTGCCTCACAAATCGAAACTTCCATTTCCAACTCAACTTCTCTGAGTTTTCCACCAACCACTTCACTTGCTTCTATTGTAGCCTTCTCTATAACTTATGCCACTTTACTACCCTTTTCCTCAAGTCCCAACCTTGTCTTTGGATTTCCTCCAGTATCCTCCTTAATACATCGAGTTGTTCTTTTAACTCTGTAATTTCCTTTTCAAGCTCCTCTTGACTTATTCTCTTGCCATTTGCCTTGGCATCCTCCTTCTTCACTTTTCTTCTGTTGTGGTTTTCCTCAGAACCTCTACTATGACTATCAATAGTCATTTTCTCCTTCTCTATCTTCATGAGCTCCTTCCTTACTTACTATGTGTTAAAATTTGCAACTAGGGCCAAACTCCATGTGGGTCATATTATTTATGGTAGCTAATATTTTTATTGGATCCTTGTCATTGAGAGGTGTAGGATTGATCTAAAGATCATATGATTCCGATAAGTATTTATGAAGTTATGAATTTATTTATGTTATGGACAAATTGTTAAGTCGGCCAGCAACTTATGTAGGCTCAGAAGCCCAACAATCATGTCTATTCAACCTCTACGTTTTAGTATAAATAGAAGAAGACTTCAAGTCATTTATACACACACTTGGATCTCTTCCTCTCTCTACTTGTCTTTGGGTTTTAGTAGGAGGAGAGATCCCAAGGAAAAGTCAGGAAATCCGTAAACGCTGGAAAAGCCAGAAATACTGGAAAAGCCGGAAAAGCCGGAAATGCCAGAACTGCCGGAACTGTTGGAAAAGCCAGAACTACTGGAAAAGCCAAAACTACCAGGAACTGTCAAAATAACTAGAGCATCTATCTCTGAAGGAAGGCATCATGATGTATGAGATCACAGGAAGCATAATAAGCAACATGATGATATGAGCATGGGCAGCATAATGATGCATGATGATATGAGCATGGGCAGCATAATGATGAATGAGATCATGAGCATGGGTAGCTTGATGATGAATAAGACCATGGAAGATGCAACATGATGAGCAACATGAAGATGAGAGTAGCTCAGTCATCAAGGTTCAACACATGTGATAGTACAACAAGGTGTCACACAGTAATGTGCAACAAATAGACAAGATGCAACACTATGATAGGTGAACGAGTCACCTTAGAGAATCAGTTGAAGCAATATGTCTTCAACTGATCTCTTGCCGATATCAAAAGTCAAAGTGATTGACTTCTATTGTAAATGTACTATCTCTCTCACTCTCTACTGAAATTTAAAAAACGTAAAAGAAGAATTGATCAAGGGTTTCCCCACATTGTGGGGTTTGTCCCTGACTAGCGCCACATCTTGTGTCCTCTTGTCTTGGCTTGTCTTATGCGATTTATATTTATGTTCTATCTCTAGTTTACTTTATGATGATGTGATTGCTAATGTGGAAAATAAATTGAAATAAATTTCTCTAGCATATAACATACCTAAAATTAACATGGCATCAAAGCTGAGGAGAAGACAATGCCCAAGCAAGAGTGAAAGAGAAATCACCAAAGACAATAGCGACAAGACAAAAGGATCAATGAGTTCCACATCTATCTTCTAAGTTCGCTAAGGGTGAAGTGGAAGCAGAGAATATTATCAGAATGGCACAACATAACATCACTTCATTGGGAAGTTCATATCTAAGGGTGGAAGGAAAGGCAGATGCCTTGGTTGCAATAAGTTCCGCCATCATGCAAAGAGCAGAGACACATCTCTTGATGAAGATAACAATCATTCTAGGGACATCTTCAATGATCAGAGGAATGATAAGTAATGTAGGTCATCAAGGAAATGGTTGACTCTTCAAAGAAAGCAAGGAACCCCATAATCTCTTTTATGTACCTGATCACAAGAAGAACATGGTGTCCATTGCAATGGAAGTCGAAGGTTTTAGGGTGGCACTCATTAATGGAAAGGTACGTGTTTGAAAATAGAATTTTCAAAGATGTTTTTGAGTTCAGGTTTGTATCAATTTGCAAGAAGTCCACTGGGGACCATGTCCACTGACACATAACGTCGGATGTCTGTGAGTCAAATGGTGACACTGATGCCTGAATTCAAAAGAGAACATGATAGTATATGTCTAAGATGTACCGAAGGAAAATCTTACAAGGAAAGGGCCCAAATGGAAATTCAAAGGGCCAAGGAATCATTGGGAAGCATGCCTGAGCAGGCCAATAGATTGATCCATTTTTTGAATACTCACACTAAAGAACAGCTAGCAGCTTTGGAGATCTTGGACAGAACAGGCACTATTTTGACAGTGAAAAAGGTGCTAACAATGAGGAATTTTGTACAAAATTTGGAAAGGAAGTTCCAAGAAATGCAGGTGGACATTAATGCCTTCACAGAGAAGTTCACAGTCTTGCAGCAGAAGGGTCTGCCCAGTTTACTAACCAGCAATCAAAGACTGTTATCACATCAACAATATGCTCACGGGGTAAACACTTATGTTACAAATCAAATCGCTGCATCATCAAACACTTCAGAAGACACAGGACCTCCCTCCGGACAAAGTTTATATGACAAATTGGAAAATTTGTTTTATATTGAACATGAAATAAATCATCTTTTTGAAGTCAAGCTTAACTTCTACAGGTATACTGAGGCTGATGAAACACTTGTAAAAATACAAAGACATCAGTTGCCAAAAAACCAATGGTGGCAGAGTATGTTGGAAATTTTACCTAGGTAATTTGGATTTTTCTGTTTATCTACACTTGGTCAAATAACAAGACATGTGGCAGATATAATAAAGATGAAAACAATAGAGGAAGGAGCTCAAGTGAGGACTAGGATGCGTTAAAGCGAAATCAAGAGCAGGTGAAAGGATCAGAACAATAACACAGGAATGCAAAGTAAAGACACAGCTACCAGCCAACTTCTTGAATTAAAAAGTCAAAAATATCTTATGAGTTAAAGTAGCCAGCACAGCAACAATTACTCCTACATTTATTTCTGCATTTATTCCCTTTTCAGAGTAGGTGAAGGAAGTTGTTGCTTCATATCTTATCCACAAGATATTTTGTAACTCTCTTTTGTATAAATACCTCTCCAAGAAATGTATTCGGGGTTGGTGATTTTCCTCTTTGGACCACGCTGTAACTCTGAGATTTTTAATACAAAGGTTGTCAAAGTGCACTGCTGCTGGAGCATCTGAATGTGGATTTGATGTTCTGGGCTCTGCTACAAAATTATTGTCTTTCTTCTATGGATCAATAAGTTATTCTAAACTGTGTTTTGTGTTTTCTATGTTTGCAAATTTCATATATGTTTCATAATCTTAGTAACAAGGAAAAAGAATAGCCCAAAACTTGTTTAAATACACTCTGTGTTCAATCCCTGTTGTTATTTATGTTTTCTTCAGAATTAGGATAAATAGGAACTCTTAGATGCTTCTACTTCTACTGATTCTTTCACTTTGAAAATTGCCAAGGAATTCTCTGCTACTCCTTGATAATATTCATGCACTTTCCCTCTGCCATCATGATGGAGGATTCTTGAATGCCCTTCACCCACTAGCTTACATTCCATCAATTTCTAGATTTCAATATTGTTCCAAAACTAATTATCTTGCTATGTAGTATTGCCCTTTATCACAGAAACACACTCAGCAGTCCATCTTCATAGACTCCATTTGCCCAATGGAATAAACTATTTCAGACTTGCATCCCAGCTCTGTTTAAAATCACCATCCAAACAAACTTAAAAAAAAACTCTCTACATCATAAATAGCATAAAATACTTCAAAAAACAAAGTTAAATTATAAAGAGAGAGCCCTCTCTGGATGTAGTTTGGCTAGAAATTGCATCTGAAAGATTGGTTAGTGGTTACCTCAGCCGTATTCCCTTTTCACAAGTTTTGGGGAACAACCTGAGTGATAACAATGTTGAGTCAAGTCATGAGTCATGTTGCCCACATCTCCACTATGGGCTTGTTGTCAATCAATGTGATGTAATGTGGAATTCCAAGAGACCTACTTGTTGAACATAGAGTCATGTAAGCTGAAAATTCATGGAAGTCAAACTGTCATGAGCATAGTCGAACAACCACAATGATCAGTTTCACCCTTGGCTATAAATACCCCCCTCATTTGTACTTGAAAGGAATTTTCACCATAGCTCCTCCCACATAGCCAAGAGAGTCTGTAATTTTTTCTTTAAGGAGTAAGTAGTGGCTCCAATGCCCCACTTACAGGGTTAGTGATGTATGGTGTAACGATGTGTCTTGGAACTTTCACTTAATTGAGAAGATTTTCAACAGGCCAGCACATTTTCACACATGTATTGTATTTGTTGTAAGACCGATCTTTAACACTTATAATGCACGTTGCTTTAACCTTTTCTCTACATATGAACTGATTCATTTGTTGTAATGCATAATCTATTAATGGAAATGTGTTGTATATGCTGCTAATGTTGTCTAGTCCGTGTTGACTACTCTGCCAGACATCAGACATACCTTTCACACGAACCTTGCTATAACAACCGTTGCACTCGTTTAGACTGATCCATGAGTGTTGTACGTGTTATCTTACCTTGTATGTTGTGACTGCCGCATCTGAGTGGATACCTCTGTCAGAAGTTGTGTATGTCCTTTGTGTTGTGTCTTCCTAACTGAGTTGGGACTGATCCCTTCCAACTTGGAACTCACCTTCACCTTCTTCCCCTCACAGTGAAAGAACCATTGACACAAGTACACTTACACTCACCAGGCACGCGAACCTCACTTCTCAAAGACAAAGCAAACTACTCTCTTGTGCTAACAAGAAAGAGTTGAGGCAAATCCTTAAGACAATGGCAACTGGACCATCATACTGGATGGGAATCCCACACCAAATGGTGTAAGGTCTAGTTGGGACTTCATACCGGGGTGATCCCCTAAATGTTGGTGGGTCCAACATCATCAATATTTCTAGTGCTAGAAGGAGGGCCTGATGACAAGCTATGTCCTCTCATCCAGTTTTGAACCTTTGCATATCTTTCATGGAGTCATGCACTCTTCTTCCCCCGCGGTGTTTTTCGAATTGTGAAGATGTCTCCATCACAAGGAATATTTTCAATATCTTCTCCACTCACATGTATGATGGTGAAGGTGAAGTGGCCTAGTCTGAGCACTTACATAAATTTGTTTCCATGATTCATGAGGAAGATGATTTTTCTCATGAACGGGATGGTTTTTTGCTTGCATACACACTTCGCAAATATTCATTTTGTTGGGTGCTCAGCCTATCTATTGACCCTGTGCACTCATTTGAGCACTAATGTGATCTCATTGAAGACACGTTCTATCATTTGATCCAAACCATCTTGACCAGAAACTCTTACAAAAACAAAGGGCTCTACATGGATCAGTTATTGATTTTTGGCAGCACTTCTGTGACTTGCAATTTCAAGCTCCGAGGAGCCAGATGAAATTTTCTTATCTTTGGGACCAGTTCGAGTATTGCCTTAAGACATCTGCCCATCCAAAGAGAAAACTTGAAATCAAGCCTCGTTCATCATTCTTCATTGATGGAGATGTGCAATGTCATGTGGATGCGGACACCATCTTAACTGACTATCCGCCTTCCTCTCATTCAAAAGATCCACCACTGCCCATTGATGTTGAAGATCATGCTCACACACCAATTCATCTTTCACACTCTCCCAACATCACTTCACTCAACTTTCACATAGGTTTGGTTGTGAGTCATTCGAGGTATCATATGATGTTTTTTCTATGACCTCTGTCTTTGCACTCAGGTGTTCCTCTAGATGATGTTCTCTTGTATTTGTCCATTCCGGACTCTTCACTTGTTGTGAACGAGGAACAAACCACTGACAGAGTTGGTGTTTCACAACCAACATGCATTGTCATTCATGAAGAGTATGAGTGGGAGCTTGAGCATCAACACTCGGTGAAGTATGACTCCCTTCCATCCAAGCCCCCTCCATTCTTTCCTAGCCTCTTTGGTGAACCTACCATCCATGATATTGCATGTGTGTCTTCATCCACAGATGCACCCATTGTTGATTACTCGCAAGACTCACTGGATGTTAATCCATCATTCGACATTAGAGAGGATAATTCATTAATTGAAAATGCACTTGATCTTTCATCTGCTCTTTCCAAAAATGTAGAGAGTGAACATCCTTCCTTCTCATATACCCCTCTGTGTGATTCCTCAAACCATGAGGTTGCCGACCAACATCCTGAATTTTATGATCTTGGTTTTCGTGATCTCTTTACCTCATCATCCGATCACGATGTTGATTCACTCGTTTTTAATCTATTTAAGATACTAGTCTACAAAGATCCATCTATCAACGAAGTTGTAACCCCACAGACTGTCGAGGCACTTTGGCCCGAGCTGATGGTTATGTTAGGCCCTCACCGTCCTGAGGTTGGTTTCACTTCTGATCAGGAAATTGTTCAATCCCCCAAGGCTCCTCATCACCAATATGTATGCATTAAAGATCCATCTCGCACACAAATCACACTTCCTCCACTCAAACTGCATGATCCTGTTGCTCGTGAATTGGAGGAATCTTACATTGCAAGCACTTGTTCACGACGCAAGTTATCTTTGTTTCTTTCGTTTGCTTGCATGTCACAGTCAATAGTGTGCTTATGCTTCAAAGTTGCATGTAGTGTCACATAGCACCATGAGAAGTCCACAGACTACCCATTGTGCACTTGTAATCACTTATGTCCTATGGGCACTTTGACACACTAAGTGTGGCTATCTTCATTGTTATATATTTCTTGCGTGCTAGTTCGCACAACTGGGTTGTTCGCGTACCAAGCCTTCACCAACATGGGTCAACCAATGTGCCGGTGGTTGCATTGGAAATATCACTTCACGTGATCGGGCCCATGCACCGTTATCTTAGGAGTAGGAGTAGTGTTTTCTTTCAGTTTGCTTGTTGCATGCTTGTTTTCTTTCTTGCTTTGCATGTTTGTTTGTTTTCTTGCTCGTATGTTTGTTTACTCGCTTTTCTTTCACTTTTACTTATTCTTCTACTTTTATTTGTTTTTTTTTTTCTATTATTGTTTACGTTCATTTTGTTTGCTTGATATATTAATATTTGTGTTTCTGTAAATATGTGTTTCCAACTACTACATTATAGATTTTGAATAGAGTATGTGGCTAAGATAGGAAGAGACTTGTGACACTGCAACACTTGGCCAATCTTGTGTCCGTCTTCTCTATGCTTGGTTACAACCTTTCGCTGATGAAGTCTTGACAAAAAATATGAACCGTCTGCAAAGGAAGTTTTGGCCCAACCATGAACCTGTGTCCACACTAGGAAGCCCCATGTCTGTACTCAATTTTCTGCTCTATGTGTTCAAGCTCATTCAACTAGTAGAAACGAAGAAGGGGAAAACCTAAATGAGAAAACCTATGTTAGAGACCTTACATGCTTCTCTGAAGGAACAACCTCTTCTACTCTCAATAATTCGGGGTCCCGATTTCGCCCCAAAAATAAATAAGTGCATATGCACAGTCCTCTTGAAAAATACAAAGGGGAAAGAAGAGAAAGGCCTCCTGCACAAAGAGGTGAAGCTTACAACTCCACTGGGGTACTGACTAGGCTCCCTGGCAGTGGAGCAATGTGTGTGTTCCTGCGTGGCTCCATCGAGGTAGTGTCTAGCCATACTAGCAAGTGGAGCAACACCAGAGATGAAAACTTATACTCTAAAAATTTTCAACTCGCAATCTAAACTACCCTTTCTAGATTCGAAACAATGTGATCAAGTTGAACTTTTGATTGTGTTTGACTGAGTTGGAAAATGGATAAACCATGTATGTCCATGTTGTAAGTGAGGAAACTGAAGTAAATCGCATAGTGATTCAATACTCCCAGAAATACCAAGGCCCTATGCTAGCAATGAACCGAAACAGAGAAGTTGGAGTTCTACCAGTGCGTTGCCAAGTGTTGTAGCGACTACAACCACCCTCCAAAATTTTGGCCTGCACCCAATTTTGGAGCCTCCCTTGAGAGTTTCACTTGATGACTGCACTCACTCAGGTTCACTTTGTGAGCTCGTGTGAGTCCTTGCATCCGCCTTGCTTATTCATTTCATTCAAGTTTCTGCATGTTGATGTCTAAGTCATGCTTGCAACCATGTTTTGTTTGTGCTCAAAGTCTTTGCTTCATGTGTACTTATTGTGTTTGCTATGAAAGCATCTATTGCACTCACACAAGGAGCCATATTCACTATCATGCAAGCATCATCTCGATCATGAACGATCAATCACAAGTGTCACGCTTGTCACTTGCACCATTGGTCAGTCATGTTGAACATGTGTACCTGGATGGTTTGGTCGTTTTGTCATCAAGTCGTGCAAGTGTGTGTTTGTATGATCAATTAAGCTTCTTTTTATTGAAGTTTTGACCACCAGACTCCTCACTCACAGATCGGGCCATCACCATACTTTCGACTCGGTCGACTATCAAATAGAACAACTCATAATCACCAAGCTAGTCCTTTCAAACTGTGTTGCCCGCAAACAATTCAATCAACTCTCATGCTGGCCACCTGGATAGTCAGACTAGGTAGTCAATCCAGGACTAAATTTCCTCAAAATTTGTGTAGATTCCATGACCTCACCCATTCAACTAATTGAGGAAATTGTGCAGACAGGTCGGACAGACACCAAAGGCCTATCCCTATCTGGTTCAGAAAATTGTGTAGTTTTTCCATTCAGTCATCCGGACAGTCAACTAACTGTTCATCTCAGAAATTACGTAGTGATCATGAGTAGGCCTTCCACTTCCCATCATTCAGCTCAGCTCAGAAATTGTGCAGAGATGATCGGTAGTTCGACCTCCTGGCCTTAGTGCAGTTTTCCCAGCCAGTAGCTCCTAGCAGTAGACTGCTTGTTCCCTCCAGGAATACATAGTTTCTGCTGCCAGTGATTGAGCAGCCAACTGCCAATTCCCTCTAGGAACTGCACAGTTTTGGCTACCAGTGACCCAGCAGCCAACTAGAAGTTCCCTCTAGGAATTGTGCAGTTTTGGCTGCGAGTGACCCAACAGCCAACTAGTATCTCCCTCTGGAAATTGCGCAGTTCTGGTTGCCAGTGACCCCAGCAACCAAATGGAATTTCTATATGGGAATTGTGTAGTTTTGGCTGTCAGTCTCCCAAGAAGTTCCCCAAAAAAACTGTACAATCCTTGCCTGCTAACCCTTCATACAGCCCAACCCATTCCTCTGGAAAATTACACAAATCTGGTTGTCCAACCCCTACTGATTGTTCATTCCAGAAAATGTGCAGAGCATGCCTACCTTGCCCTCCTGAAACTTGAACTATGCCTCCCAAAATTTGCGCAATTTTGCCTCCCAGCCGAGCCAGACCTTGCAGATAGTCACTGTCGACTCAGATTGTCTGTCTCCATCTCTCAGTGGCTCTTGCATAGTTTTCATCAGCAGTTTCCTAGAGCCATCATCCCACATCACAGCCCTACTGCCTCTCTCGGTCACCTGCATCTGAATGATCATGTGTGATGGTAGATTAGGAGGTTTTGGATTTGATGTTGTCTCATCATGAGTGACTACAGGTATAGGTACACCAACAAACATGTCAAGTTGATGAACAGGATGAACGAAGGGAGCACATGCATATGGACAAGTTTACCAATGGCCAAACAAATGAAGCATGTGAAGCAGACGAAGGTGACGAACATGCACCTTCGTGAACAAGTGAGCCTGTCAAGCATTCTAGCATGAAAGCAAGGAACAAAATGATAAAGCTTCATCAAGTCAACCAAGGATCATCGAAGACTCCGCGCACTTGACCATGTGGAGGTGAAGCTATGATACACCATGAAGACATCCATCACTTAGTAGCACTATAGCTCAACATGCACTCCAGCAACAACATGAATATACTAGCATTGTCAAGACAAGTCATGTCGATTTAAGTCATGAGTCATGTTTCCCACATCTCCACTATGGGCTTGTTGAATCAATGTGATGTAACGTGGAATTCCAAGAGACCCACTTGTTGAACGTAGAGTCATGTAAGTCAAAAATTCATGGAAGTCGAACGGTCATGAGCATAGTCGAACAACCACAAGGGTCAGTTTCACCCTTGGCTATAAATACCCCCCTCATTTGTACATGAAAGGACTTTTCACCTCAACTCCTCCCACATAGACAAGAGATTCTATAATATTTTCTTGGAGGAGTATGTAGTGGCTCTGATGCCCCACTGTCGAGGTTAGTGATTTATGGTGTAACGATGTATCTTGGAACTTTCGCTTAATTCAGAAGCATGTCAATAGGCCAACACGTTTTCACACATGTATTTTATTTGTTGTAAGACCGATCTTTAACACTTGTAATACATGGTTCTTTAACCTGTGTTCTACATCTGAATTGATTAATTTGTTGTAATGCATAATCTATTAATGGAAATGTGTTGTATATGTTGCTAATTTTGTCCCGTCTGTGTCGACTACTCTACTAGACATCGGATATACCTTTCACATGAACCTTGTTGTAACAATTATTGCACTTGTTTGTACTAATCCGTGAGTGTTGTATCCGTTAACTTACCTTGTATGTTGTGACTGCCGCATCTAAGTGGATTGATCAACTGGAAGTTGTGTATGTACTTTTTGTTGTGTGTTCCTAGCCAAGTTGGGACTAATCCCTTCAACCTAGAACTCACCTTCAACTTCTTCCCTTCACAGCAAAAGAACCATTTACACAAGTACACTGACACTCACCAGGAACGCGAACCTCACTTCTCAAAGACAAAGCAAACCACTCTCCTGTGATGACAAGCAAGAGTTGAGGAAAATCCTTAAGATAATGGAAACCAGGCCATCATACCGATGGGACTCCCACCCCAAATGGTGTAAGGTCTAGTTGGGACTTCATACCGGGGTGATACCCTAAATGTTGGCAGGTCCAGCACGGTCAACAGCAGCATTAACCAAAAATTGAAATGGGGGCTCTGAAAATGGTATGATAACCAAAAGACAGGATTATTACCCAACCCAATAGCCATAGAGATGAAGTGGAAGAGTGTCATGTTCAAGAGTAACTCATTGTCATTAGCAAATGGAATACCCTGTTTTCCCAATTTCCCCAACCATACTCATCAATACCTCTTTATTTTTTAGCAAGCTTGAGGAGGATAACATATTATTGATTTGTAAGTTCACCCTTTAGATGAATCCCTCCAAGTATGTTTAACGAACCATGAGAAGGAGTGGTTTGACCTTGTCATGTTAGACAATTCCATCATTGTTTTGTGTTTTAGCGAGTCCAACAAGGGTAAAAATCGACATTTTTTTCATGTTTAAAGAGTTTGAAAAAGAGGTAAAAAAGCAAACTCCATATGTACCTTTTCATAGATAGTCCTTTGAGTCTTAAAAGGTAAAAAATAATACTCAAGAGAACTTCTTAGATATGTTTGACTAAGGTATTATTTTTTCATAGATAGTATATCTTTGTCCGGAAAAGGGTTAAACTTATACTGAGTAGACATATTTTCATTTACTTTAATGAGTTTGAAAAGACAAGTGCTCGGTGATCTTTTCATATTTTGGGAGTTCGAAAAGAGCTGAAAGAGGACTCTAAGGGGTTCCTTTTTTGTAGGTTTACAGAGCCTAAAAAAGAGATAAAAGTTTATTCCTTGTTTCAAATAACCAGTTTAAAGCATGATAAAAACATGTTAACAACTATCGACCTACTCAAAACATGACAAAAAGGATTAAGCATACATGTTTCACAGTATAAATGAAGCATACTCAGGTCAAGACATTAAATATGAATAAAATAATATGCAAAATGACAATAAATACTCAAAATAACTATTCATTTTCACCATTTCACATTTACCTTCATCAATGAGAGTTATGAGCCCTTTTTCCCTCTCTCTTCAGCAACTGATTGTGACCAATATGGTGGGCCATTCATAGTATCGTCACTTCTAGGTAGGACTTAAAACCCTTCTCTTTATTTTCATGGTTCAATTTTGTGATTTCATGCAATTTTTTTGACGTTTTGAGGGCCCCGGGTTTTGAGAATACTGCCTAGGACCAACGCACCCCCCAATATTGAAATTTTCATTGCACCTAGGTAAAGTAATATTGTTGGGAGAGGTGCATTGCTCTATCTTGCACTACTGGGGTTCGGTGCGAAATGCCAATTTGTTTATTAGTTTTCCCTCAAATTTGTCAAGTTTTTAGCATGAAGAGCCTAATGAATATCTTGTTGATGTTTCGGGTGTTCATTAGCACAAAATGGCATTCATTTGGAGAGAAATAGAACATGAGGAACAATATTTAAACGTAGCAAATTATCCTACTACCATTCAAGCGCCAAAAAATTGTGGATTGCTAAAATTCTTTTGGCTTCCTGGTATGAGGAAACATATGGAGTTGTTGAAATACCTTGTTCATTCATGGGATGTTCAAGCAAAATCATTCAAGTTTGGGGAACATCTACTCGAGATACAGGCAAATGATATATACTTTCTAACAAATTTATCCAAAAGAGGTGCCCCCATCTCTCTCCTAGGCACGAGAAGTCACGGGGAGAGAGAGAAATATTATATCACCACCTATTGCAGACATCAAGCCCATCCAACCAAGGATGGAAAGACCAACATAAAATATGCAACCCAATTTCCTTCGAGAACAATCCTATTCATTATCACGAGATTAGCTGGTATCTCAAAACTACATGTGGCAAGTAAATCGTACATGCAATATAGGGTGGAGTGTCTAAATCCAACAGTATTCAACTCGAGTGAGGGAGTTCTGGTCAATATTAAATAACAATTGACTAAAGAAAGAGAGGGGAATTTAAATAACTTCAGATATGGTTTTATCTTAGCCTCTTTTTCAATAGAACGACTGTCATTAATTCAACCTCAGTCGATCATACTCGAGCCTATCGATCTGAGGGTGCCACGAATGAAGAGGTGGATAGATCATATGGCCAAACATGCAATTGCATCGACGATCAAATTTTCACAAAACTTCTTTGGATGGTTGCGTAGAAATTTCATCATGATCAATGACTATCCTTATGCATGGATGGATTTACGTGATGATCCCAAGCTTGTGCTGCCTGAAGGCGAGCAATGGGATGCTATAGGTAAAATTCAACCATTTTAAGTTTTTGGAAGTTTTACAATTTTTTGTGTTTTTTTATGTTTCTCAAGACTAAACTGTTGATGTTTTCATGGAGGTGTGCGATTGGTTTGACCAAGTGGTGCTTCATATTTACGTCATGCAAGGAGACAGCCACATGAGGAGGCACTAAAACTAGTACATGTTGTTGCGGTAGGACAAGATGCGCTGCAAGATCTTGAGGTAGTTGAGATCCTATCATGGGTGGAGAACCACATTGAGGGGTTGACACATGGGATTTATGACACCGAGTTTGACCATATTCCTATGTGACTTCAATGACACACTATTCGAGTGCCTAGCCATATTGGTCAATTACTATGCAAGATAGCTCATGCAGTATCATTTTATCATCAACACCATTGATTTGTCTACTGAGATATTTGCATGTAGTTTTTTACATGGGCGATGCAGCCATATGTGTCTTAGGGCACAAATTATTGTCAAACCAAACTTAAGATATATATATATATATATATATATATATATATAGATATATATTCAATGTTTCCTAGTTCCTAGTGCTTTGAATATGATGTGATGTGAATTGAAACTTATTTGCATTTGTTGCAAATGTCTACCTAAAACATAATTAGCTAGGACATATTCTAATGTGTTTAGGTTTCTAGAAATATGTTCATATCATATGAAATCGAAATATCTTTCTAGAAAACGTACTCTCAAAACCATGTGAGGGATGGCAGGATTTCTCACCGAATAAACATTAGCAAGTTGTAGTACTATGAGCTGTGAGTCAAGCCTGATGATTATATGATGGATACCATGTAAAATAGCATTAGATAGTAGCTTAACCATTGTGCTATACTCAACGATGTTGTTAGTAGAGGGACCAATGCAAATCCCTTGCATACTCACTAGCTCTCCATTTGGATCAAAGATAGCCCATGTTGCGGAGGATAGGTTTCGAGTACGATGACTAGCACCATTAACATAACCAATATATAGTTTGAGATAAGTTGACATCTGCAAACCAAACATAAAAGGGATCAATAGAAACTTAAAAAAGTCTAAAAGGACACACTACAAACACATTCAACACACCTGTAGACAGTATGTACACAGTGTACTACACATGGGATCAAGCATAGTATTTTTTTAGGTACATCCCATTCCAAGGTTGCGCTAGTGGAACTCCATCAAAATATACTAACTCATAGGCAGCTTTTTAAAGGAATCACTGGACAATGTATGGACCCAACCACATGGGTTGGAACTTCCCTAAACCTAATTGATCAGCTTCCTGATCATATAAGAGAACCAGGTCTCCTTTGGAGAAGACACAAGGCTTGACATTTTTATCATATTGTGCCTTGACACATATTTTATGATCTTCATTGGCTAAAGAAGCATCATATCGAGTCTCATACAAATGAGTCATATGTAAAAGATGCTCCTCCTCTATGGAAGTGTCAAGAAGAAGTTCACATCTAGTTTTAATGATGGAATTTCACATTCAATGGGGATGATATCTTCTAGATCATAGACCAATTGAAAGGAGGTGAATCTGGGAGCAGTCATAATTGAGGTTTGGTATGCCCACAAGGCAACATAAAGAAGCAAGTGGCAGTTCAATTTGTGGACCCCTACAATACATTGAAGCATAGTCTTAAAACTTTGTTAATAGCCTCAACTTATCCATTAGCCTGAGGATAGTAGGGAGTGGAACTTTCATGTGAAAGTCCCAATTTAGCAGTTAATTTGGTTATCATATGATTTTGTAAATGTTTCCCGTGATCCGTAGCTATTTCTTTTGGAACAACAAACCTAGAATTAACATGATTGAAACAAATATGCAGATATTTTCCCCGTGTTGTTAAATGTAGGCATCACCTTGGCCCACTTAGTAAAGTAGTGAACAACGACAATGATATAACCATGCCTCCTAACCGAGAGAAGGTTACATGTCATAAAGTCAATACCCCATTTCTTAAAGGGACCAACAACTACAAAGGGATGCAATGAATTAGGCGGTGCACGAACCTTACGATTGTATATTTGGCATACATGAAACTTCTAGATGAGGAGGATGTAGTCACGAAAGATAGTATGCCAAAAGTAACTAGCGTATAATATCTTATGCGTGGTAGCGTAACCGGATAGATGTCCACCACATGCCCCTGAGTGACATTAACTAAGGAATTTCTCGGCCTCCTCAAAGGTGAGGAACCTCTGTAAGATCATATCAATGCCATGATGGTAAAGGGTGTTGCCGATAATAACATAATTTTAGGGCTGGTATCGAATATTTCACTACTCAGATTGAGAGGTATTAGGTCAAAAAGTTTGGTTCTAGAGACAAATTAGAAAATATCCATACGGGTCAGATGACAATATCAGAAACAATTACTCATCATGACAAAACATTCAAATGAAAATTCAAAAACAGGGGAAGGAAGATTTCACATTAGCTTGGCAAAAACTCTAGATTTCCTCAACTTCGATTTGATGAATTCTAGGTCGAACTCTTAGAGAATAATGACCCACTTAGATTACTTTCCCTCCAGCAATTGACGTGAATGTATATATGTCATAGGGTTGCAATATGAAACGACCATATTTTTCCTAAGAAATATGTAGTGGTGAAACCTTTGGATGACTTGAATGGCTACCAAAGCCAACTTTTCTACATGAGTATACCTGATTTCAGTATCATTAAGGTCCTAACTTAGATAATAAATAATATTCTTAGTCCCTATATCATCTTCTGGGACCAATACCATTTTTACAGTAGAAATGGTAGTAGTGAGATACAGGAAATAGTCGCGTTGATAATCAAGGGGGTATAGAAGAGATGCCCGAACCAGTACATGTTTCAGGGCATCAAATGCTTTCTAAGAAGCATCATCCCAATGGAAGGGAACCCATTTTTTCAATAAGTGAGTGAATCCTTTGGTCAAATTAGCGTAATTAGGGATGAATCTCCATAGAAAGCCATCTTTCCCTTGGATTCTATGTAGTTGAATAAGAGAAGAAGGTGTAGGAAAGTCAATGATTGCTTGCACTTTCAGGGGATCAATACAAATTCCTTGTTTTGAAATGAAAAAACTGAGGAGCCGACCAAAACTGACACATAACACACATTTGTGTGGGTTAAGTCGAATGTTATAATGTCTACAACGGAGGAAAATAACCCTTTAATGGGTCAGGTGATCAACCCCATATTTGGAATGAGCATGTAGATCATCTAAATAAGGTTACACGATATGTTTATTATCATGAAAAGCGTAATCCATAGCATGTTGAAATGTGGCCCCAACATTCTTCAAGCCAAATGTGAGCTTTCGATAAGAAAAATTACCTGATGGACAAATAAATGCAGTCTTAGGTTAGTCCTCGGGAGAATATTGATTTGATTATAGCCCGAGAGTCCATCCATGAATAAATAAATCTAACATCTATCATAGTCATCAACAATCTAGTCAATAAATGGGGTCATATAGTTGTCCTTAGGACAAGAGTGATCCACCTCCTAGTAATCAACACATACTCATATCATGCCCTGTTTCTTCATGATAGGGACAATGTTCAATAACCAATCAGTTAAAGGAATGGAGTATATGAAACTAGCCCATAAAATCTTTTCAACTTCAGCCTTAGTCCCGATAGCCTTGGGATGGATCAAATGGAAGCATTTCTGGATGATTTTGGCATCAGGATACAATCTCGTGAACTACAATGTGTGGGTCAATACCTAGAATTTCTTAATAAGTCCAGGCATATACATCTCCAAAGTCACGGAAAAGGGCTCTTTAAATCTCAATCTCAGATGGAGAACAAGATGCTCCAATGTATATATTTTCGGCAATTCCTTGTTTAATCAAGATATTGAGAGGCATGGTCTCTTTGATATTCGAAAGGTTCTTTTAAGAGTCAACCTCATGAAAAGAGACGTAATTCATAAAAATCTCGACAATATTAGGTAAATATACGTCATTGATATTATCCTCAATGTGATATGGTAAGGAGGAATGATGGTGATATTCCTCCCACAACCCATGATCTGGCATCATGATCTCCATGATGCTTTCGTTAGTAGGGAATATTGAAGAAAAAGGATAAGAATATGTGCCATAATCGAGTGATCGATCTACCCAATTAATTGAAGAAAATCGTTAAGCCGCACAAGCCGAATAGATGGCTTCGTAATCTAGCTCAATGGGGCTAGACAACATTCGATCACCAAAACTACAAATGTTAGTCTCATCTGGTACAATCCAAGGAGCAACCTTGATAATAGAGGATGATATCATGTTGATATAAGCAACCGAAGATGAACTGTCGGGAAAGACGGGAGGAGGGAGCAAAAATGTTTTGATAAGCAATGAATCTTTCAACAATTCAACTCTAATATGATAATAGGAATGTAGAGTTTCCCTTACAAGAGAGACACTTCTAGTAACATGAGAATCAAAGGCAAAAAAGGTGGGTTGATCTATGGCTACAATCTCACCTTTATGAGGAAAGGTGATCATACAGAAGTAATTTGAAACAACAACGGCCATTGCGTAAACCTATGTATATCCCAATAGAAGATTATAATTGAGAGGTTTATCAATAACTTCGACTTCTATGGAAATGTTTTTCCCCCAAGTTCTACCTGAAGAGAATTCAAAATCCCGCAAGGTTTTATGTTCTTCCATGAAAGGCTTTCAACGTGGTGGTTTATTGACTCTGTTGAGGCGAACCAATCGCCTTCCAGCAAGACATAAAAATAATGTAGGTCGAGGCTACCTCGTCTACAATAGAGTGATGAGTGTTCTTACCACAAATGATTACCTGGATTACAAAAGCTAACTAAGATGGAAGTCAAGGGGTATAGTTTTCATGAGAGAAAACCAATAGGTTGGAATCTTATGGATCCAAATATCTGATAACTAATAACAAGGCCTTCTTTTGGGTGGGACAGTTATGCAATACTTCAAGAATTGACATAGTTGATGGAGACTGAGCCAAGTATTCAACTATGTTATAATTTTTGGCTGCTCTTGAATGAAGGTGTAAAGCAGACTTATGAATAAAGCCCTTGGGAGGCTTTATAGTCAATTTAAAAGAAATCAGAGGTGGAGTGGTATTAGAGGAAGGTGAATCTAAACTGCCAGGTTGATCAGTAGCTTGACCGTTCAATGGATTCACATTACCATATTCCTTGTTCCGAGTGGCCACCATAACATCATATTTCATCTTCAAAGTGGAAAGAATCAAAACTATGTTAGAGAAAGAAGGGTCACAGGTAACCATATGTGTCTCCTTATTGGGAACCGAGTCGGATAACACAGTAGAAGCAGTGTAAGATTTAAGAAAAGCATTCACTTTAGCACGGTGTGAACAATCACGTGTAAAGTGATTCTCATTTCAAATCAAGCATGGGTATCAAGGCTTCTGTTTCTCATTGGAGGAATGATTTGTTTGTTTATCATGTGGCAAGGGATCTTTATTTTTATTACCTCTTCATTTCTTCTTGCTTCCAGGTTGTTGTTAAGACTTGCCTTTATCAGATGAAGGGCCATTTATATTGGATGAAAAAACTGCAGGAGGATGGATTGAGGGTTTTGTGTAGGTGTAGTAAGAGAAATACCATATGTCTTACGCACCGAATTAGAATTGGTAGAACCAATCATGCCATCAGTGGCATGAGATTCTTTACAAGGTGGAGGAGGAACAACATTCAAAGGTATTGGACTGTTTGGTATCTATTCATAGAACTTTCCCAATTGGGCATAAGAAAGGTCCAAATATTGTGCACGAGCAATAAATTTCTCTTCGATCATGACTCCACCTTTATTCACATCTTCTATTATAGGGGCTAACAAATATTTGACAAACCATTTTGCTAACAAATGATTGGGAACATAAGTCTTGACTAACCGACGACGACATCTCCACTCATGAATGTGATCTAAGATGTGAGTGGAATCTGATTGTTTGAACTTCGTCAAGAGTTCTGTTCCAGTTTAGTATCTGATGGGAAACTAGACATGTGTGAGGAAGGTGGTGGCTAAAGTGTTGAAATCATGAAATTAAGCTTTAGGTAATTCAATATACCATTTAGTTGTGGTACCTGTAAATGTTCGTTGCAAAAGATGAATTTGAATAGAATCATCATTAAGGGAGTTGGAAGAACACCATAGATGATACGACATAACATTCCTAAATGGGTCTTCTCTTGAATTCCCTTGAATTTTGGGATATCAAAAGGCAATTTAGTGGGAATAATCAACCACTATAGAGAAAGACCGATGGGGTCATTAGTGAGTCGAGTTAAGTCTGGAAATCCAAGAGTAACCACAAAAGGAAGCTGTCGATTAAAGTCCAAAGGAGGATGACTTGGATATGAAGGAATAGCTTGGGTAGCAGGTACTTGCATCCCTAGATAAGGAGGGTTCTGATAATAAGGAACCTGGGTACCAGAAAAAGGAGGATTTTGAAAACCATAATACAAGTGACCTTGTTTCCCAGCCCCAGGATGACGATAAAGTTGATGGAATGATTGAGTTTGGGTCTAATTTCCTTGAAAAGGTGCTTGAGGAATACCTTTATATGGTCCATATTGTTTCCTAATAGGGTTTTTCATTGCCCCATGGTAAGGTGGGTTCGATTGGGACTTTGCCATGCTATGAATAATCTAACCTATTGAAACTTGAGGAGTACCATGTCCAAGCAGTTAAGAATGTAAGGTACCTTGTACAAGCTCGATAAGAGGAACTTGGGAAATGGCAGATACTGAGGGAAGATGTTGTGATGAAACATGAGCTTATAAAGGTTGGCTCACATGTATTTGAGCTTGCTAGAGTGCTGATAGATGGATAGGAATTTGACACGCAAATGGTGCAGGTTGAGGATTCAATAATCGGTTCCAAAATGAATGAGGTTAAATGGGAAAAGTAGCTTTACAAACGCTGGAAACCATTCTAGGATAAGGGTGACTATAATAAGGTTGATTACCAATTTGAGTTATACCAACAATAGGTTTCCCCCCTTCAAAAGGACGAGGAGATGATGGAGTCAACTACAATCTAGATGGATGGTACCGAACATAAGAAGAGTTAGGTTGCTGAAGGTAGCCTTGCCCACTAACATAAGGGCCAACCTGATGCTCGATTGTAGGTGTATATGGAGGAAGAGGAGTAGTTTTTGAGGCACTCATAAGAGAAGTACCAGATGTTATTCCTAAATTAGATGACATGGGTGGGGTCCAAGGACTGGAAGATGCACCAGAAAAGGTATAAGATAAAGACTGATAACAAGGTGGGACTGACGGGTCACCATATAGATGAATTTCTATTGATGTCACAAACATAGATGAGGAATCTAAATTCGATGTCTCAACCATAGTGGCAGACTTGATCTGATAGGTCGGATCGGTTCCTATCATGGTTAAGAATACCAATGAAGATTACCGTAAGAGATCTGCTAGTAAGTCCAAAGAATAATGTAAAGGAGTTTGTGTTGGAGATTGAAGAGAAGGAAAAGGATCAATCTAATAAAAATGAAGTCCTTCATAGTGAACATGAGTAGAAGAATGAGGCTCTTCCTATGGGATCTATTCAATACTTGAAAGTCCACGTGGAAGAGGTTCACCTTTGGGTCCAAGATAGTCCAAGATATATAGGTTATGTCTGAGACAGAGGAAGAGAGGAGGAATGTACTTAAGTAATCAATGAAGAAGGTTGAGGCTTCTCCAGTTCAACAACCTTAGGAATCAAAGTGTCTGACTTAGGAAGGTTAGGTTCAATGACCTCAGGAAACAAGGTTTCAGGGACTTCTGTTTTGATTATGTCAGTGTCACCGTCAAGAGTATAAGTGATCTCAGGCTCGAAACTCAAAGGGATAGATGAATCTAACGGATCAATATCACAAGGAGGGGCATAAGTGGTTCCCGAGGTTTTTGATTTGGAGGTTTGTGTCATCTTATGCTTATGACGATGACCAAGAGTAGCCTCTGGTGGAAGAGGAGGCTTATTTTGCATGAACAATAGGGTGGGGGATTTTGTTCTTCCACATTGGATAATAAATTTTATTAACACAAAAAGAAATAAATTAAAAAGAGGGTAATCTAGACATAAAAGATTAACAAGAAACCATGAATTATAATATACACCTTGGCGAACCAAGGACTTAATGTATGACAACCAAACCCCCTAAATGTTGTGTCAGTGTATCACAGTATACAAGGTGGCAAACTCAATTACCTATGGCTGGGTAGAAAGATATAGGGGACTCCCAAAATTTTCTTGATGTTACATGGGAGTGCAGTCCATAATAGTGATGTCTAATGTGTAATCCTTCTATGAGAGTGTTCCCATATACTTTACGTGAATGGAGCATCATCCAATATACCCAAAGGTAAGTGCAAAACGATCCTATACACTCACATACATGGAACGAGATTTCACCTCAAGGATGCAACATTGGAAAACAATGACAGCTCCTATGTTTAACGATGTCAGAACATGTCTCTAGCCTAGACCTATAATTTTTTGCGATAATGTTACATATGCTCCTTAGATTGATTCAATAAATTTTATTGTTGATCTTTGATTAAGTTTCAGTTTTGGGCTCACCACGAATGTCACTTGAATATCCTAAAATGCAAATCTAACATGAGAAAATGGAAATCTTTCTCTTTCAATGAAAATCTAGTTAAGGAAGGGAAGAAACAATCAATGTGAAGCACACAATATGTAGCAAACAAGATGCAAGATGCAATTTTCCTTTTAAATGAAATTGTTCCTATATCAATGCACATACAAAACCCTAAATTCTGATGCAATTTTTTTCTTTTCAACACACTTGATTTTCGAAATGAGTAAAACTAAGATGAAAATGGTTAATCACTAATTCAAATGAACTTTTCAGAATGAGAACTCAAAGAAAAATCCATCAAGTGACCAATGAAAAAGAAAAAATCAATTTGCAAGTGACCAAATGATAAGAACAAGAAAATTCAAAACCAATTCTTATCAAAGGCAACAAAAAACAAATGCAACCCAAATGGAGTCTTTAGAGAGACCACAAGGCACTCAATACTCGAGGAAGTTCTGTTGGAAGTAGGTTGACCAAAGGTTGACTCAAAAAGAAGGACGAGGTTTGCCCAAAAGTAGGGGCCAACATTGGTGTAGAAGAGGCACCAATGCTTTGCAATGCAAATACATAATAAGCCCAAGTGAGGTGCAATGCTCTGTTAAAGGAACTGAGGGTGTGCTAGCCCCGAAATAGAGGATTCTAACACAAAAATTACAAAAGGGACTTAATGAAATGAATTCCTAGGTTTGTTCTTGGCTGCGTAAAGAAACAAATGTCTATCAAGGAGGTAATCAAACACAATGGACAAAGGAACCACTAAGGGAATACATAGTTCCCCAATAAAGTTTCCAATTTGCTACATGAGATTAACTATTGTGGACAAAAGTATCTCCCCTAGGTTTGGCAGCTAACCTAGAAGAACAAAGAGTCAAGGAATACAATTAATTCCTTAAAGTAAATAGATGGCAATATGAAGCTTACCTGGAATATGCCTCAGGCTTCGCTCCTTCTTTAGATTGAATGATCCAATTCCAGCATCGATTGCCAAAATTAGAACCTACACAGTCATATGACACAAGCCAAGGAACTATGAGATCTATGCAACATCATCTAATTACTCTAATCAATAAATCAACATGGTATTGAAATATATGAAAGAACAAAATCACATACAGGAAAAACAAAGAATTATTTTCATTAATATAAATGGAAGGAGTTTACAACCATAAATAGGTTTTGATCTTATGGAAGAAGTCCTCCAAGGCTGACTTGTCCTTTCCTCGTCACAATGTGCACCTCCAATCACCCTAAATGCATGAAATGAAACCTCCCAACATAGAAGCATAAGGGTAACATCACTCTTAAAAATCCAACCCTTTGCATATGGAAGGTTGTAACTATATAAATTCGAGAGTTCTTATCCAATTACCAATCCAATTTAGATCCACCTTCGATGGGAGGATGGGATCAAAGGATAAGGGATGGAAACTCCAAAGTAGGGTAGGATAGGATCTGAATGTTTTATCTGAGGTAAATGGTTGTAAAAAATTCTAGAAGGTTCTAGAATAGGAGGCTTCCAGAATTTATCTATTTTTTTCTGAATTTCTTGAACCAACATAGGTGAAAAGGGGGGAAAACTATAGGTGTTCAATGCATGCCACAATTGAAAAACCCTTAGGTGAACATTGTCTAGCAAGAGGCCAGGGTGCATTGGTCCTAAAATTGTCGTAGATGATGATGTTTCAAGCAAAAACTCTGGGGGATGAAAGGTACATTCTTATGGATTTGTGTAATGATGATGACAAGGGGGAATAGGATGTTGATTGATCCCATTAGGAGGTCTATTGGTCGTATGTGACCAAATGACCTATAACATTCCTCTTCACACACAACTTCTAATGAGTCATGTTCTAGTTCCATGGACTTAAATAGTTCCCACAACATCAATTCTGGAGCCAAGACAGGCTCTCACGTGATATCTAATTATCTTCTACAACTTCATTGACACATTGTTCATGCTCCCATATGTGGGATGTGGAGCATGATTTTTTAGAGGTCTTTGTTTCAACTGGATGTATACCCCAGGAAGTCTATACACCCCTCCATGCAGGGGGTGCGGGGGGGACTTTTCCCCCCCACGGGGGTCCGAGGGGGCCAATCCCCCCCGGTTGGGGGGTCCAGGGGCCAACAGTCCACGGTGGGGGCTCGGGGGTAGCACTCCCGAAGCTAAAAATAGATGTAAAATTGCCTTGTAACGGTATAGTAATTTCTAGTCAATCTGGGTCGTTCATTAGGTAGATGATCTGACGGTAGAACTTATGTTTAGTTTAGGGTTTTTTTCCCTAGAAGGCAATCCCTCTCTTTGTATGAGGGCATTGTATTGATTCTGTGTAATATATGTGTATTCTCCGAGCGAGAAGTAGAGAGGTGAGACTGTGAGAGAAAACAAAGGATATTACAGCGGATGTGTTGTAGGTTGTGTCTCTTCATTTTGCTAGATAATAGAAAGGAAGGACTGGTTGTTCGGGGTGGACGTAGCCCAAACTAGGTGAACTACGTATATCTATGTCTCTCTTGTTTTATGTGTTTTCTATGTTTATATTTTTGTAATATTTTATGTGTTCCATTGCTCCGTAATATATAATTTTCTAACACCATATGCAATTCTTAGGCTATTACACTCATTACTTCTTTCATGTCTCCACAATGTCTTTCACAGTTTATCAACGGACTTCACATGGTCGGCTTGCATTACGCACAACACCACCTTGTCAATGCATCTCCACTCTTCTTCACATATTTCAATACTTTATTCTACACTTGCATATGATCCACTCTAGGATCAATCTTACCCACTCAACTCATGCCTCAAACACAAACTGGAAACAAACTATGCTCCACAGAATTATCACTTGGAATACTTCAAATTCACACATTATTCTCCATGCTCAAGGCTAAAATAACTTATTCAACAAGAAGCATCTATTTTTACAGTTCTTATGTCCAACACCCACATTTCTATAACTTAACCAGTAACACACAACTCTAGTGAATACACATAGGTTTACATAATCTTAACTCTAGAAGCACATTATCATGCAACATTACAACAATCAAGGCTCATAGCTCACACATATACTTGAATGATCACACATCCAAACCCCAGATTGCCCCTTTGTATGATATTTAAACTAGTTGCCCATTAATCAACTTGGACCATATCAAACCCTTGATTTTATAATGGGTTCATAGCAATTCATACTAGGTTGATCCATCATTAACACAAAGAATTCATTATGATGACCAAATCCAAATCGATCAATGTGTCTAGACCATTAAGGACTAATTCAGACAATGCATAACTTATTTCCCAGTTGCTACACTAGACCAAATCAAACCAAACAATTGCTATTATGACAATAACTTCAATGTTAAATGGATTTACACTATTAGGAAGCCTTTTCCAAAGAGAAATGACCAGATCCATACATGGTTAATTTGGCCAACTTTGTGTTTAACGAAATCAACCAGATCAAACACACTCTGGGACTAGATCTGACTCTTCATTCTAACCATCATAATAACTTTTTCATATTTTTGGACCATGTCAAGAAATTACTATCAAATTTTTAATAATCGACCTCCACTCTGCCTTTGAACACTCCAGGTCAGAAAAGAAGAAAAAAATTTTGTGGACAGAAACCGAAGTCTTCAAACACTCACTAGAAAACTTTAGAAAAATACTTTTTTATGCCCATACCATTTCAATGCAAAATAATTGATGCTTCAAGAATCAAATTTTCAATAAGAGGTACTACAATATAGGACCCGATTTGACATAAATTATAAGAACAAGAAAATTATTCTAGAATTAACCCTTTTATGAATCCATTGAAGATTGGTCATGATCGCCATTGCTTTACTTTAGTGTGCGGTCTTCTTACATTTAATACAAATTGTTGTGTGTTTATCCTTTGCAAGTAAATATCTAGCATACTGCATTAATTCTTTGTTTTAATCACAGGAGAACCCTATAGTTGTAATACCCAACAAAATGACTTCAATCTATGGAAAACAATCTGCAACAACCATGATTTGTGGTGAACATGATTTTGTGGCATGTAAAGCAAAACCCTATAGCTTGTCAACACATGAATTGTCGTTTCAAAAGTAAATACACAATATATTAATTCTTTATAATGTTAATTAGAAATCACATGAATACTAATAAATGTACTTAAAAACACCTTGAGCCTAAATCCTACATGTGAACATAAAAAGGGATAATATGTTATCTCTTAGAGGAAACCCTGGTTGCGAGAAAAAACCTCTAAGGTAACCTCAAACCTCTTTGAGGTTGAAAACTGTCCCTTCAACTTGGAGAGGGATCTCTCCTAAACTTAGACACTCAAGGTCACTATAGTAGAAGGTTTTCCATTGAATCATATGGCTATATTTATTGAAGAATGATTGAAATTTGGTTGGGCTATGTGAAAATACTACCATTGGGCATGGAGTCTAACCCAGTCAGGTTTTATAAAAACACAGTTTCGATGAGCAAAACACAAAATCATGGTAGCAGTATTTTATTTGAAACTTACATGATTTAGAGGAAGATGAGGGAAATTAGTATAAGGGTTAAGTGAACAACAATTATTAATGCCTAGGAAATAAAGAAACAAGAGCATAAAATATGAATCCCAATCTCATACACAGTTTTTTAGACATGAGGAAATATAAAACAAAGCAAAAGACAAATAGGGAAATACAACAAAAGAATTTCTGTAAATGCTCATGAAGACTATTTTTATTAAGATCTGCTAAAAAATACACAAGGATGCTATATCTCAAAAAAACACCAACCCTTTTTCCTTCTACATTTCTTACTTATATAAGAATTACAATAACTAAAACAAGTTTGTAGCTCAAAAATAATTACAGTAATCCAATACTAGAAGTATAAATATCTTAGGTACATGCATCTAACAATATCTTTTAAACATATCAAAAGAAAAAACTTACTGAAAATTATGCTGAAATGGGGCTGAGAAAATGTATCATGAGTATGTTTCCCTCGCTATAGATCCACTTTGTCATCCTCCAAAATGAGTTGTTGTTTTGATCCTGTCTTCTCGATCATTCCTGCTGCAATATGTTGATATTGTCATTGTTAGTTCTTTAGCTGACTAAACTGATAGTTTTGCCGACGAACCAACTGTTAGCACTTTTGTTAAATTGTTTCTTTCAAAATGTGCTGACAATGGAAATTTCAACGCTTCTTTGCAAAATTCGCTGACATGTTGACATGTGCATGATCAGTGATAGATCAAAAAAATTCACCTTAACAGTGCATAATCAAAAACCCAAAAATGGTTAGCATCTTCCTAGGTGAGTGTACTAGTTTCCTCCGAAAGGATTTCCTCCCTATCCATCCTCTGCCTCTTGTCCTGTCTGGTTTCCATAGGGATTTTATTTTTAGTTGCCTTAGTCTTTGATTTTTTAGAACCTACAATTTTCCCTTTGTTTATAATCAGGTCCTTTAATGGGACATTGTCAACATCTATTACTTCCTAGGCGAGGTCATTATTTTGTTTCAACTTTATCTTCAACCTCAATTTGTTTAAGGGCCTGGTGTGAGGTATTTTACCCCCTTTTAACATTTGAAATAGGGAGGGTTCTTCTTCATCATGGGGTTTAGTTTCAACTTTATTTCCTTTGGTCTGCTTTGGTAGATGACTTTATGTAGGGGAACTCTCAGTGGATGACTTCTCAGCATGAGGGGAATTCACATTAGGAGGCAGATTTTTAGTGGGAGGGTTTTTAGCAGATTGTATCTTCCTCGGTCTATCACTTATTCTATCATAAACCTTAGGAATTTTAGGACCAAAATATGAGGGAATGCCTCTATCCTTTCGGATTTGGGTTTGCTCAATGTAGGTGCCCTAAGAGGAGGTTTCTTCTTGAGTTTTATTTCCCTATTTGGTACCCTTTTTCTCCCTCATTTAGCCTTAGGGGGCTAGGGTTGAAACCCTCCCCAGAAAAAGAAATGGTTTCTTATAGCTTTGCCCAATTGATTTTCAATTAACAACTTAATTAAGGAATTTTGATAAACAAAATGAGGAGACAGGTTTTCCCTGGCTCAGAAATGAGCAACCATGTGCTTCAGACTCTCCAATCAATAAAAACAGACATTCATTCTTACTTGTCCTGCTAGATGAGCTAAAAAATGGAAATGATATAATTTTACCTGGTTAAGCAACCTTCACACGTAAAATTTGATTGGGTAATGCATAGCATCCCATGCCATTTGTCTTCTAGCTAGGATATTTGCACCCCTGATTTCCATTTCTCATCTTTGAACTTGGCTTTCGAGAAAAATGGGACATCAATCCTAGCTAGAATGTGACTTTTGAAAAACCAAAAAAAAAAAATCCCCATTCGTAGGAAGAGTTGTAACCTCTATAATTAGTTCCTTTGTGACCAGGAATGAAAGCCCTCCTACCTCCACATGTTGATCGTCAAAACCCTGGGAAAATTATCCAGCCACAATGTCACAGTAATCAGTGCATCGTTGGAAAAATTCCTGCCACCCAACCCATTGGAATAGCTGCTAAATATCTAGGTAAATATCTAGGAGGTCAGGACCTTTAGGTTCATTCTTGTTAAGCTTCTCACTTTTCCCCATTCTCTCTACAATTTAGCGGTTATGCAGATGAGAGACTGAGATCCGATGTTTTATCTCTATCGAGTAGTTTGAAACGAATAACTCTCAAGTGATAAAGCTAACAAAACTCACAAATAAAAAGGTGAAAATATTATGCTGGGAAAACAATGAGGTTTCCACACAGAATAACTAATTTTACTCAAAATAATATTTTAGTGAGGAAAATATTATGCAGGAAACAAAGTGAGGTTTAGAGGGATAAGTATTAGTGTCAAGCAAGCCTATATTTTTTTTGAGACAAATGGAATCAACAATATCTGACCCATTAGTTTCTCCTTATAACAGTTAGAATATATTTACTAGATTCATGGAGATTAAGAAGAATAAGTCTCTGAAATCTGCTACTTATACACAATTTTGGAAGAAAACTTCATCTACTCAAAATAGACTATTGTCTACATTAGATCCTCGAAGAAAGCAATTTCAATTGGATTTGTTAGAGCCAAAAGTTCCAGTTCCAAAGACTGTTGATGATTATAAAACTTCTCTTTTTACTTTTGATACAAAACAAATTCACCCTATAGACCAAATAGATTTACATAAATAGGCTGGTGAATTAATTTTTTCTCCTTTAACAAATTATGTCATGGTCATTTCAAAATTGCAGAGTTCTTTGAGCAATATGCATATTCATCTCAAGATGGAAACAAGTTCCTCTCTTTCCATAGACACAAGGGTTAAATCTTCAAAAGATATCATCATTATGAAAATTTCAGCGCTACGAAATTATTTTGTTGCTCAGAAAATTTCACTACCAAATATTATTGCATTGAATGGAATTAATTATTCTAATTGTAATTTAATTAGGTCATGTATTTCTTACGAAAATAACAAATTAATCACTACTACAAACCTCACAAAAATATCTGTGAGAAAATAAAAATATTATAAACTGAGAAATTCTAACACAGACAAGAATTTTTGACACCCTTATTTTGGACAATTATCCCTGGAAAAACCAAACTTGGGAAAATCAGTGTAGTAGATAAGGGTTTTATTATTTATGTAGCAAAAAAAATTCTGAGTACAATAAAATGGCACCAAACTCACATTTCTATCATAGAGAAATACTGCCAAAAATATCCAAGGGAATTTACCCTCCTCCTTGAGAAATCTCACAACAAAATGAACCTCATAACTGACTTTGGAACCCTCTGCGCCAACTTTTTGCATTGCTTCTATCCAGACCACATTCGTATTGCCCAAAAACTACCTATGATGTGACGTCTAGCCTATTGTTTCCATAAGAAATGATTCTTCTATCCTCCTAGAATTTTTCCTGGCCTTTGGAAGCTAAATCAAATCTCGTTTTCACTGAATTGATTTGCCTATCTTAAGGCACTATGAAGTCCCTACATTGCCTCTTGAAGAATAATTTTTGGCCTCCTCTTCTGACTCTTCTGAAACTAAAAATTCCTCCATAAATCTATTACTTTGCCCCTCTTCCACCTGCAACTCGACCTCTGACTCAATTTCTTTTGTTGAATCACCTGCACTAGAGAAATCAAACAGCCTAGATCACTCAGTATCTGCACTAGTGTGTTCTCCATATACCCATCGAATTATTCTTATAATCTTATATGGGAGCACCAATGGATAATATTAAAAAATAATCAATGGCCCAAATTAATTCCCTTTCAATCCATGTGAGTTTCTAGATGATTCTCACCTTATCTTAATTAATATTGATTAACTAACTTTATTTCAGTTTGGACATAGGAATATTTAAAAAAATTGGTTAATAATCTAATTGAGACACTTCTAGGTGGATTTTATAGAAACTATTTATGGGTTATGGATAACTCATGTATTCTATCCTCTCCACCAAGTTGTGTGACTATAACACATCCGATGCTACAAAAACTAATACTGCCTCTTAGTGAGGACTGTGTTCTAGTGTTGCACACTCTGCACAATAGGTGTGTGTCTGTACCACCTCCCATCATGGTGCTGATGTCTAGCCACTACCCACCAACCACTACACAACTCTAATGTTGCATTTGTGCTGCTATTGATACTGCCATATTGGTTCCAACCCTGCATCTACACTGCAACTCCCTCTCATATGTTGTTGTTGCAACTGCAACAACTACAATTGAGAAGCATCCAAAATAATTTTTCCTTGCTACTAAAACGGGTTCTCCATAATATCCATATATTCCCTAAAATAGATGAACTTAGCTCTCCCTAGAGATTTCGTGAATATATCTGCAGCCTTCTCTTTTGTGGGAACATATTGTAATTGGACTGCTCTGCACTGTACACAATCTCTGATGAAATGACACTAAATATCTATGTGTTTCGACCTATCATGAAACATTATATTTTAACAGATATTGATGCAACTATAATTATCACATTAGACACTTGTCACCTCAATCCTTTACTTTAACAAGCTTACCATCGATTTTCTAATCCATATAGCTTTGCACATAGTTATTCTTGCTGTCATTTACTCTAATGCTGCAAAGCCTAATGATACTGACTCCTACTTCCTCCTACACGAAGGAACAGTTCCCGATCCAACATTGAACTAGTACACAAAGGTACTTTTCTTGTCCACTAAAATGCCTACCCAATATGCATCTATGAACCCACCTAGTCTGACATCATCCCCTCAATTATATCTCAACCCATAATCGATTGTGACATGCACATACCTCAAAATATGCCTCACTGCTACCCATGTACCCTCTTTAGTTCTACCATAAACTGACTAAGGGTATTGGTGGCAAAGCAAATATCTGGCCTAGTGTTTACCAGATACATGAGAGAACCGATAAGTTTCCTATACAAGGTAGGGTCGACATCCTTGTCCCCTGATGCATCTATCTTCTTCTAGTTGGTGATCATGGGTGTAGACATGGGTCTAAAATCCTGTATTTTGAACCTCTTTAGAATGTCTACTGTGTATCTTCCCTCTCCAAGGAGGATCTCCCCATCCTTTTGCTACACTTCCAATCGTCGGAATAGTGCATCAATCCCAAATCCTTCATATCAAACTTTGCTTCTAGGTTTATCTTACATTCCTCAATGAGCCCTGATGATCCTCTCAAGAAGAGATCATCCACATAAAATACTAAGATGAGTGGCTCACCCTCTACCATCAAATAATAAAGGTTTGGATCTATGTCACTCTTGATGAATCCCATCTACTGTAAGTAGTTGTCAATCGAACCATACCATGCCCTGGGAGCTTGCTTGAGTCCATATAGAGCTTTCTTCAGTCTGCACACATGCGTGTGCATATCATGACTCTCAAACCCCTATGGTTGTTATATGTACACCTCTTCATCTATTGCCCCATTCAAGAATGTTGTCTTGACATCCATCTAGTGAATCTGTCATCCCATCTAAGCTTCTAGGGAGATAACTAACCGAATAAAGGTGTATCTTGAAACTGGGGAAAAGGTCTCCTCATAATCAATCTCTTCTTTTCTGCATACCCCTTTTCCACTAACCTAACCTTGTATTTCTCCATTCTACCATATGCAACATACTTGATATTGTAGATCCATTTAGAACCTACAACTAACCTATCCTCAGGCCTTGGCACCACCTCCCAAACATCATTCATCATGATAGAGTTGTGTTCTTATACTATGGAATCTACCCGTACCTAATGCTCTACGACCTCCTAAAATTTGGAAGGTTTTGAAACCTTAGATACCAATGCTTGATATATTTCAGGTTTTTTGTGTTCTCTCTTGTTTTTCCTAAGAGTGCTAATAAACTCTTATGCATATCTCAATTTCTGATGAACTTCTCTAATGACTCGACCACTAGTAGTGGGAGGTTCAACCAACTCCTCCTCATCTTGCCTTTGCTACTCTATCTCCCGAGATCTCATTGGATTTCCTACTCTGGAGGAAATTCTAGTATTGGTTAATGTACTGAATCCCTGTGACTGCCTCACTAGTGGTACCACTAGATTCGCTTGTTGTTTTCCTTGATCCTAGACCAACGAAACTTTAGTTAGCTGATTCTGATCACCTACAGTGATCTCGATTCTCTCAACTACTAGAATTAACCAAGATCTTTTACTTCTATGATGTTAGTAGAATTGCATGTGAAAGAATATAAATAAACCACATGTGCATACATTAAAGAAGAGGAAACATAAAGGCAACCATCAAATCAAAGAACACAAACAACTTGATAATAGAGTTCACTTAGTGTGGGTTATGTCTCCAGGCCCAATGTTAAGAGTGGGGAGGCCACTTCATTAAATGTTGCAAGACGATGATGTGTACATGATGTTTTCTTTGTCAATACAAGGAAGAACCCCCTTAACTAGAGTGGCATGTCTCTCCATGAGACGTTCTCCCATAATAACTCTCACTCATGTAAGCTCTCCTTCAACATGAACAAATAACAGTTTCTCACATATAGTGGCATACAAATATCCTCTCACAATGTGGCATACATGGATCTGAGAATCAAAACATCATCTCCATAAAATCAAATAAGGACAAGGAAACAATGCAACTTATACCTCCAAGTCTGGGGACGACTTGAAAATTTGCTACTTTGATGAAGGAAATTCCATCACAATCATGTTCTTTGTGAAGATTCATGAAATATGCTTGTAAACTTAGCCCCTTGCTGACTCGGTCAAATATGGGCTCCCTAGGAATCTCAAAAATTCCTCACAAGATTCTTTTCTTAGTCACGGGCAAATATTTTGTTGCTTAGATGAAGAAATGGACTACGCCATTAGACACCTAGTGAAGAACCAATTCAGTTGAGTATAAACTCAACATAGTTCTAGCACCTTCAAAACTTTTCCCCAAGGGAATCTTAAAGATTCCTCAAAGATTCATCATAGAGAATATTCTTTGAAATATTCCCTAACATATGCTCTAACAATATTCCTAGAATATTCTTGAGATTCATGACTTCATTAGCCTTCTTGCACCCTCATATCTCATGTATTCTCCATGGTTCCCTTTGAATCATTTGAAAGGAATTTTATAACAAAGTGTGAGGGTGAATAAGGCAAAGTGTGTGGTTGGCACAATGGTTGGCATAGTCATATAAAGTTACTTGTTGTTGGGGAGGTTTTGGGTTCAAAACCCATGGACTCCTAATTTCGCTGTAATATGGTATTAAAGCCCAATTTTGGTTTTAATATAGTTTTTAAATCATGTAATATATGGAAATCGTATCTCCATATTATAATGACTCCTATAACACCCTCCTCCAGCATCCACCCAAGTAACCATGCCAACCGAGGTAAACATGAGATGAAAGGCTACTATGATCAGATTTGACCTCCTAGGTGACCTTAAGGAAGTGAAATCGACTAAAGCATCACACACAATCATCCAACATCAGCAACAGAAACCTCAGGAGACATTTCAGTCACTCAGTCAGACTATCCTTGGGTTCCACTATTATTCTAGATCTCTTATGCCATAGTCAATCTTATGCTATGGGCAAGGGAGTGACCAACAACCTAAAGTCACTCTCACAGGCTTGCCTTCCAACGAACAGGGACCAAAATTTCTAGTTTTGTGCCAACGACCCTAGGATTTAAACCACTTTTTTTAGGCCTAGAGCATAGGCCACTACCCAGAATGAAGTGAAAGCTTGAAATCATTAAAAATATAGGGAAATAATGATGCAAAAGCAATAAGCTAAACAAGACCATAACCAAACCCCTAATAGCCATGCCAGGCATTTCGTCAAACATATCATCAACATGTAACCTATAGGTGTAGACAACAAAATTAAGTGTAGGGATCTCATACTTATTTGGGAATCACTATGAACCATTGTTCCTTCATGCCTCTATTTTCTTCATCTTCCATTATTTTCCTTCACTTTCCTACTCACATGAAACTTGTGACCTTTCACCTCCCTTTTCTCCTAATTTCCACTATTTTCATAAATAAATGTGACAAAAATGTCATTTTTCCTTTTCAAAGCCTTAGCCATAAACATCCAAACGAACACCCCTTAGGATGTCCTGCCCAACATTCAACTTGGAATAAGTTTCCCATCAACTATGGTTATTGTTTTTAACTTTTATTACATGGAATTTTTCACCAAGGTTGCTATAGAACCCTCCCCCTAGGGGGACACCATCATCGGTTTTCAATCACACATATACCTCGGCAGCCTCTTGAAAGAAGACATACTACTCATGGAGCTTTATAACAAAGCTCGTTGCAATATTTACAATGAAATACCTGCTCAAAATCAAAACAACATGACAACATGACAACATACTGCATAGTGGAGCTTTATAACACAACTCGTTACGGTATTTACAATCATCATCCTGTTGAGTTCCAACCCACATGACATCATAACATCATGATAAAATAATCACATGATATCATGGTAATATGACAACATAATCATAATGACATAACACCCATACCACATAGTGGAGCTATTGGATGTGGAGCATGATTGTTCAAAGGTCTTTGTTTCAGCCAGATGTATACCCCGGGAAGTTTGTACACCCCTCCACGCGGGGGGGTGTGGGGAGGACTTGTCCCCCCCATGGGGGTCCGGGGGGGCGATCCTCCCTGGCTGGGGGGTCCAGGGGCCAACGGTCCCCCAGCGGGGGTTCAGGGGCAATGCCCCTGAAGCTAAAAACAGATGTAAAATTGCCTTGTAAAATATAGTAATTTCTAGTCAATCTAGGCCGTTCATTAGGCAGATGATCTGACGGTAGAACTTATGTTTATTTTAGGGTTTTTTGCCCTAAAAGGCAACCCCTCTCTTTGTATGAGGGCATTGTATTTAGGCTGATATATAGATGTGTATTCTCTAAGCAAGAAACATAGAGGTGAGACTGTTAGAGAAAATAGAGGATATTACAGTGGATCTGTTGTAGGTTGTGTCTCTTCATTTTGCTGGATAATAGAAAGGAAGGATTTGTTGTTCAGGGTGGACGTAGCCCAAACTAGGTGAACCACATATATCTGTGTCTCTCTTGTTTTATGCATTTTCTGTGTTTATATTTCTGCAATATTTTATGTGTTCCATTGCTTCGTAATATATAATTTTCTAACATGAGCTTTATAACATAGTTGATGGCGGTATTTACGTACATACACATATGTACATATAGAAACATCACCATGAATATATACCAAAACATATACTAAAACATGTGTTAAAACATATACTAAACACCATATCTAAGCATATATACAAACATAATATAGCATATACCAAACCATCATAAAGCATATATCAACCACCATAAAGCATATACCAAACCACCAAAAAGCATATATCAAACCACCATATCGAAGTTGCTTTGCCTCAACTAGAAAAAAAGGAAGGATACATAGCCCACATCCGATCTTCCATCTCCCATTTAGCTTCATAGGGGCCAAAGTACTTCCATTGAACTTTACCTTGCTCGATTGCTCAGTTCTTAAGCATGAGCACCTTTTTCTACAATATACACTGAGGCTCCGGCTGGAATTCTCCATCTAGTTCCACCTACAATACAGACCAATAAATCACATGATAAACATCCTTACCATACTTCTTAAGCAAATATACATGGAAAACATCATGGACTTTCACTGTCAGAGGCAGTGAAAGTCGATAGGCTACTGGCCCAATCCTCTCAATGATATTGAAGGGTCCACAAAACCGTGGTGCCAACTTGGCACAAGATCCAATCCATAAGGAG
Source organism: Pinus taeda (assembly GCA_000404065.3). NCBI lineage: Eukaryota > Viridiplantae > Streptophyta > Pinopsida > Pinales > Pinaceae > Pinus > Pinus taeda. The sequence continues at coordinate 162,736 of APFE030469154.1, forward strand.
ATTTTCTTCGGTTTGATGTGTAAGTATACATGTTCCCCAACCTGGAACTCCTTGAACAACCTGTTCTGATCTGCATAGAACTTATTCCTATCTTGTGTTTCCTTTAGATTTTCTTGATCACCTACATTTCATGTTCCATGTCTTGCAACATTTTTGATTCAATCAATACCCTACTAACTAGATCACTCCAACTTATAGGAGTATTATAACTTTGCCCATACAATGCCTCAAAAGGACTCATCCTCTATGAATCCTAGTAACCGTTCTTGTATGCGAACTCTAACAAAGGGAGATACTCTTCCCACTTCCTCTGTTGATGCATCATATACATCCTCAACATGTCCTCTAATATCCTATTGACCCTCTATGTCTGTCCATCTATCTGCGGATGATAAGATGTGTTGAAGGCCAACTTTGAGCCCAAACCTGCAAATAGCTTCTTTCCAAAATTGGAAGTGAACTTCACATCCCTCTCTGACACAATATTCTTTAGAACACCATGCAATCTAACCACATCTTAGATGAATACCTATGCCACATCGCTAGCTAAGAATGTATAATTTACTGGAATGAACTATGCAAACTTTTTTAACCTTTCCACAATAACCATGATGGAATCATGTAGCTTCACTGTCTTAGCCAACCTTGTGATGAAATCCATGGAAATGACCTCCCATTTCCACATTGGAATCGTGATCAGCTGTGGCAGTCCACATGGATTCTTACACTCATCCTTCACTCACTGACAATCAAAACACCTCACCATTGTTAGTGTCTTCTGATAACTAGGGTGACCTGAATAAGGTTTCGCATGAAACTCCCTCAAGGTCGCCTTCTTGAGCTCATTGTTGTCCGATGCATATATCATCTCTCAGAACCTAACCAATCCATCCGTTGTAAGGCAAGAATCCATACCCTGTGCACTTGCACCTATACTAGTACCAGTATTTGCACTTGTACCCTACTGTAATGATCTGTATATGAAACTACTTGAAGTTTATGTAAAATTGCAAGTGATTAAATTTGAGTTTTTAAGGATCTTATGTCAAATTTATAAACACATAAACATGAATTTAAACTTCAGAAATTGCATAATATTCCAGACAATATCACCATAATAACAAACACAAAACAACAAGTGATGAAGAAGTTCACCCCTCCTGGGCTACGTCTCCTGGTCTGACTTCCAATAGCTGGGCCTATATCATTATGCTCATGAAAATAGTGATTACATCAAGTTACAATGCTCAAATGGCTTCAATAATAGCTCCAATGGCTTCAGAGCTATCAAAACCCCTTGTCTAGCCTCTTTTTGCTCCCAAAAATACCAAAACACTGAGAAAGTTATACCTATTTCCTCCTTTTCCTAAATTTTGCAACTAACCTCTGTTATGAAACCAGCTCACAAAAAGATATAAAAGATAGATCAATGCTTTAGAATTCAGCATCTTCGAGGGGGAAACCTGCTTTACATTACACAAATGAATGATTCCTTCATGATTCAAATGACAAAACCTCCTTTCTATATATAGGAGTCTAAGGAGTCACAATATAACCTAGTCGACCTAACAATAATAATATAAAGGCACAAAAATAACAATAGAGGGATTCTATGGGGCAACGGTAAATAACAATATGGGGACAATAGGGGCACAACAATATTAATAAGGGATACAATTACAATAGTAATGGGTAATCACTAGTATTATAGGGACCTAACATGCTCCTCTCTTTCAAAAAAGTGTTGTCCTCAATCCTTGTGTAGTTCTGGATGACTTCTGTATAAAATTCCTCATCCTCCCATGTGGAATCTTCAGCGGATAAGTTCTTCCACTTGATGAGATACTCTAAAATTGATCAATTTCGTAGCTGTCGAGTTCTTGTTTCTAGTGACTGCTTCCGGTTCCAATATAATTTTTCCTTCCTCGTCAAGTTCTGGCAATATTGTTTGAACTGGGAGCTTGTCGCCTATAACCTTCTTTAAATATGAAACATGGAAAATTGGGTGCACTCAGGTTGTTCCCTACGTCCTGAAGGAAATACGACCGAGGTAACCACTAACCAATCTTTTAGCTGCAGGTCCTAGCCTACCTGCAACCAGAGAGAGCTCTCTCTTTGTAATTTAGCTTTGTTTTGGAGTATTTTAGGCTAGTTATGATGAACAGGGTTTGGTTTTAAGTTTGTTGGATGGTGATTTCAAACAGAGCTGAGATGCAAGTGTAAAACAATTTATTTCATTGGGCAGTGGAGTCAATGATGGTGTACTACTGAAAGTGTTTCTTGGGGAAATGGTAATGCTACAGAGCAGGATAGGCAACCTAGGAACAATTTTCAAATCTAGAAATGATGGAATGAAGTCAGGAATGAAAGGCAATCAAGAATCTCTCATTATACTGGCAGAGGGAAAGCGTATGAATATTATGCAGGAACAATTAAGGATCCTTAAACAATATTCAAAATGAAGGAATTAGTGCAAACATGAGCAGTTAAGAATTCATATTTATGACTAATTCTGAAGAAAACATGATAAATAACAAAGATTGAACACAGGGTGTATTTAAACAAATCCTGGGCTATTCTTCTTCTCTGTTACCAAGAATATGAAACATATGTGAAATTCGTGAATGCAAAAAACATCAAAAACACAGTTTAGAGTAACTTATTGATCCATAGAATGACACAGGAATTATGTAGCAGGTCCCGGAACATCGAGTCCACCATCAGACGGTCTAGAAAAAGTGAACTTCAATAGCCATTTGTATTAAAGAGTCTCAGAATTTACAGCGCAATCCAGAGAGAAAATCACCAACCCCTAATACATTATATGGGGACATATTTATACAAAAATGAAATACAAAATATCTTGCAGATAAGTCTTCATGCAATAACTTTCTCTACCAACTTTTAAAAAGAAGTAAATGAGGGAAATAAATGCGGCAGTAATTGTTGGTGTGCATAGCTGTCCAATTTGTCAGAGATATTTTACTTTCTGGACTGAATGAGTCGGCAAGAGCTACGTTTTTAATCTGCGGGTCCTGCTTTTGCTGTCTTGTTGTCCATACTTGGTCTTTTATTAATGAGTTGTAGTCATAATTTGACCCTTTCCTTGTGTTGTTTTTACTGCTTGACAGGTGGCTCATGTATCTAAGTTTGCTGACCTGTTGCTGACCAAAAATCTGTAGCTGATAAGAGGGAACATAAATCAAATTACCTAGGTAGAACTTCTAGCATTGCTTGCCACCAATCATCTGGAGGTAGCTGATGTCTTCGTATCTTTATGAGTGTTTCATCAGCTTCAGTGTATCTATAAAGTTGGGTGGAACCTAAAAATATGACTTATCTCATGTTCAATGTAAAACAGGTTTTCTCATTTGTCATAGAGACTCTGTCCATAGGGAGGCCCAATTTCTTCTGAGGTACTTGAGGATGTTGTAATCTGATTGGAAACATAGTTATTGATTCTGGTAGTATATTGTTCACAGGATAATAGTTTTCCAGCACTAGTGAATAGGTTGGGTAATCCTCTTCTCTGCAATGTTTTCATCTTTATCTTGAAGTCATTTATTTCTGCCTTCATTTCCTGGCACTTTCTTTCTAGAGTCTGCATAAAATATCTCATGGTCAACAACTTTTTTGCTGTCAGAATAGTATCTGTCCTGCTACTGATGTCTAATGCTACCAATTCCTCTTTGGTATCAGTGTTCAAAAAATGAATCATTTTATTGGCCTACTCAGGCATATTCCCCAATGCTGTCCTAGCCCTCTGAGTCTCAAATTGAGCTAGGCATATCAATTCGATTTGTTCATGTATGGCTTGAATTGATCGCCATTGGTTAGTGATTTCTTGGCCAATTTTGGCCCACAAAATCTTCTTGACTTCAGCTAAAGTTTTGTCTAAAGTAAGCTCCTTCTCTAAGGCCTTTATTTTGTTGTCCAAGGCTTTTATTTCTCTTTGTTTCTCAACCACTGTCATCTTGGACTTTTCATAGCTTGCCTCTAGCTTGGCCAACTTTTCTTTGGCCTATTTCACCTCCGTCACCTGAACTTCTAGCTCTTTGAATGCTTTCATCATCTCTTCCATATTCATGCTAGATTCTGGTGTTGTTGTTGTTGTTGCTGCTACTGCTATAGCATCTGTAGGTTATGTAGTTGTTGTAGCTGTTGTGGATGCCGAAATGACAAGAGGGATTGCTGCTACTTGTGTGGGAGGAACAGTGACAACAGTTGGAGCTGTTTGAGGTGGCTGGGAGGTCGAATCTCCCTGCTTGCCTTGCAATGCTCTTTCCAACTCTTCCTCCATATGTATTATTCTTTGATTCATCCTCATGAGCAGATCCATTGTATCATCAACTTATTTCTCTTGCACAAGTTCTGCAGTTTGAGGGTGGATAGTTGTAGACAGCTTCACTTGTTTTTGAGTGCAACAATATCATCTTCTTTCTTCTTCATGAGGGCCTTGATGCCCTTGGAATCCTTAGGATCATGCCCTAGATCCACAATAATTTCCTCCAATGTCTTTATTCTGTTACCTTTGGCTGAGGAAGACATTCTCTCTAAATCCAACTGAGTGTTTGTATTTTTTAATGATTCCTTCAGTTGATGGGCCAGCATAGCCTTGTCTGCTAGAGTGGCATAAACCATTTCACCTATTTGCTTGTGAAGCTCTATTTGGTCCATCGGGTGTATGTCCTTGGCGAGGACCTCTAGGTTTGTCTTTATGTAATCTGCAGTTGTTTAGGGCTGTGGAACTTTAGGCTTGAAATGGCTTAAGATCATTTTCTCCTCCTTGATGTCATAAGCTGCCATCAATCTTTGTTGTTTGGAGGGTGTTGCTTTCAGGAATTGATCATACAGCTATATTCTTAATAGCTCATTCTAGGCCTTGATTTCCATGAAAGTTCCTTTAATGCCAGATGGTTGTTTGCTTTGCTGCCTAGAGGAAGACACCTCCATGCCATGCTGCCTCTCTTGCTCTTGTTGGAATGAGCTGGTAGCTGTTTGCTGGCTTGTTTATCTCTCCCTCGGATTCTCTATGATTTCTTCACTAATTTCCTCCTCAACTTGAGGGTCAACTCTGTGTCTTTTGGCTTCTGGTTGCTGTGTTGACCCACTTGGAGGTGTTGTCTCTTCCCTATCCTGCTTCTTACCTCTTTCCTCATTAAGAGGAGTCTGTAAAGCTGGAATCTGTGATTCCTCAGCCTGCTGTGGAGGGGCTTGCCCTTGACTCTGCTCCTTTGAGGTGGTAGGCTGTTCTGTCCCTGTTTCCCGCTCTGCATCCATCACCTCCTTACATTTTGTTGTACCTGTTGCTGGTGCAAATCTTCCTTGGGCAGCTTGTGAAGCTGCAGCAGTAGATGTGCCTTCTCTGACTTGTTGTGGCAGTTTGAATGTCACCTGCTCACAAGAATCCAAGTCAAGAGTTTTTTCCAAATCTTTCACATTTTGCTCCATTATTTCTTCTTGAGTGAATTCTTCAACTAGTGTACCTTGCACCCACTCATCTTGATTAGCAAATTGTTCAAACTGTGGGATTTTACAATGCTCATAGGCTGATAGCCTATATTTTATTCTTCTGGCATTGATAAAGCCATCTGGGTCATAAGGGACCCACCAAAAACTCCTCTTCAACTTGAGTTTCTCCCTCAATATTTGATCAACATCTTGCGAACCTTCTTTCTTGTTCATGATAAAGGGGCCTAGTTGGTCTTTGAATTTCAGGTGAGCCTTTTTCTTTGCACTATGAAAATGAGTTAAATCTGAGTTAATGAGTTGCCTGTAATATTCCAAGGCAAATAGTCTCATTGGCACATATCTTGGCAGCCTGTAGGGACAGAGCTCACAGCCATAGATCCTAATGACAGTGTGATTCTGGTAGAAGTACCAGTCACCTATTTTGTAGTTCTTTGAAAGCTGCAATATTTTTTGCATGTCATAGGATAGCCTAGCAGGAGGAGCTCTCTTAAGGAGACAAGAAACTAGATAGACAAACAGGTCAATGAACTCACAATATGAGTAGGGGGAATTGTGGACTTCATGAAAGGCTGAAGTCTAGAAAATTACAAACCTCTTTTCTCCTTTAGGGTCCAATCTTTTGATGGGGCATTGGAAGCAGTCTGGCTGATAGTGCATGAATAAGTGGTAGATGTAAGAAGAGTATTTGAAGACTCCCTCCCTATCCAGTTTCATTAGTTGGTCATGTATCTTATTGGAGATGAATTTGGCATAATTGTACTTGATAGCAGGGGGCTGTCCTGGGCTATATGCAGACATCATGACTAGTGTAGTTTCATCAATGTGCTCACTTGTTTTGAAACCCAACACATAAGAGATCATATCAACTAACAACTTGCCTACTTCATTGAAATTTACATAGAGAAAAGGAGGTGGCTCTGTAGGCTAGCGATCTGCTCTCATGAATACTTTGGCAATTCGGGCTATTTCTGAGCTGGAGAGTTTAGGACCTACATCAAGTAGGAATTTCACGGAGAGAGGGACCAGAAGCTGAGTCTGCTTGAAGTTTAGCATTTGGTTGATTAAATCAGGAGTTATATGGAAGAGGATGCTCCCAGATGGAGACTTGATTGCTCTTTGATTTGGCTCATAGTTTTCAGCACAGAGGTGGATTATTTCAGGGAAAATGTTGACAAAAGGGAGGAAGTAAATGGGCAAGTTTGATTCCCATATTCCATACAAATCACAGTTGCTCAAAAAACTATTTCTCAACTGACAGAATGTCTAGAGGTAATTTCTGTCCCCAACCAAGTCTTGAATTAGGTGGTCCTTATCAGCCAAAGGCATTGCTTCAAGTTCCTTGTGAGGTGCATTAAGAGGAGTGATGTGTAGGGCTACTGGAGTGGCCATCTTTAACTTCTCTGTGTTTTTAATCTCGAATTTGGATTAGTGCAACAACTGAAGACTGAAAACTGCCTTTGAGGCTTTGTCAAGGAGCTGAAGAATAAGCTTTGATATAAAACTGGCCTCACTGTGTAAAGTTTATGTTATAAAGGCAAATTTTGCAGAGTTTAGACAGGGTCTTTTAATGAGTTTGTTGGATTTACAGGCTCTGTGAGTAAAATGAAAAGGAAACGGGATTGAGTTTTAGCCAAACGGGCGAAATTTGGAGAGGATTTTGACAACTGAACTCAATGCATGGGCAGTTTGAAGAATCTGCCAGAGAAATGGGCTCAAAGTGCGTCTTAATGGCCGATTTGCAGAGGAGGGCAAAGTTTGCCGATTTGCTTTTGGACAATGGCTCACATAGTAGATTAACAGGTGGTGATGCCCAGGTAGCAGTGCAATTTTCTTTTGAATTTTAGATGCTCAATCAATTTCCATGGAGAAATTGCGGAAAAAACAGGGTTTATGGGTCACCAGCGGGTAAATACCTGTTTTTTAATGGTGCAGAGGGAAATTAGCAGGTCCAATGCCGAGCTGAGGGGTCAAAATTGCAGGAGGAACTCGCTTGGTTGAGCAATCTGGAGTGGTAGCGACAATTTCGTCGTAAACGGCATGCAGACCGCTCCCCTAGTGAACCAATAGAATTGAAACAAAACGTCATTTTCACGCTTTTTAACAAAATTTGGACATTTCAACGCTTTTTGTCGCGTTTGATTGATGACGTCAACATGACATATTTTGGCGCGCAGTGGGTATGGGACGGTGACGTGGCAGCTGATGAGGACGGTGACGGGGTGCTGATGTCAGCGGGTGATGTGGCGGTACTGCAGCGGAGTGGGGGGCCAACGTGGACACGATGCCATCAGTGACGTGGGAGTTGACGTCAGGGGGTAGGTGGCGGGCGGTTTCCGGTTTTCCCCGCACCACTTTTGGCCTGCGGCGGTATTGCAGAGGGGGGCTTCGATCACGCCGGGAGATCGACGCGTGGCGGGGATACGACAGTAATACCGCCCATCCCCCGGACGCTAACCTTCGGCGAATAAGGGACTCTGATATGGCCGCCAACCGTCAGATCTACGGTGCAGGATCGAACAGTGGACGGGTGTTAAAAGCTGCAGGGTTTCACAATGAGGGGGGCCTGCGTATTATTTAAAGTTAAATAATGCTTCGGGGAGTAATAAACTTTGGTTATGGCAGATCATTGATTCATTTAACCCAAAGTTTTAATGAAACCCGATATATATATGGACGCGAGGGTTAACATATAGTTAATGTGGGGGGGGTTTGCAATACGGTTATTTATTTAACAAGTGATTAAATAAACTCTAGGGTTTTATGGACACGGAAGGGTTAATATGAAGTCCTAGATGGACTTAATATATCCCGAAACTTAAGGTTAATTGGCTATAGTGCCACGGGGTAGGGATATTTACACTTTTTTGGGGTTTTTTATATAGTTTTTTGTGTAATAGGGATGGGAAAATGTTTTTAGGGAGCTAAATAATAGAGTTAGAGGTTAGTATGACTTTGTGAAATGAAACAACATGAGTGAATGCCAAGTTTGTGGAATGAAACTTAGGCATAGGGAAATGGAAGGAGTTTGGAATGATGATTTTTACACAAGAAATGTGGCTTCTTTTCCTTGAGTAAACTCACAGTTTGACTTAGCACTTCTCCTAGAATGAAGTGAAACAGGACTATTGGGCAGATCCCAAGGTCCTTGAGGGGATGTTAGTCAGAGCTTTCTAGGGGAATGAAAGGGGAATTAGTCATGCTTCCATTGTTTATACAACCAAACACTGCCTTGGTACTTGTGTCATTGATGAAATGGGTCCTTCTTGACAAGACAAATAATGATCACACACTTGCTTCTGCAACCTCAAACTACCTACCCAGCCTAATACACCTAACATTTTTTCTTCCTTTGGATTAGGTGCATTTGGACTAGCAAACCCTAATTTTCCTCTTTTCTTTTGACTGCGCTCCTATCTAAATGTACCCTTATATCTTCCAAGGGCCTAGATTAAGCAGTTGGGCTCCTTAATTTCTCTACCTATCTACTCATCTGCCAAGCTTGAACTGTTTGGACAGATATGCATTCTCTATTCTACAACAACAAATTTAAATATGGAGTGGTCCGGATTGAACTGTTGGGCCATCCACAAGTGTGATAAGCAGCAGTATCTCCACATTGTGAACTTGCAAATAAGATAGCAGTGGCATTTTGATTGGCCACTTTCTTGGTCTTTTGGTTTGGGGTTCATTGTTACTCTTTTTCTGAACAATTCATTTTCTTGCCTTTTGATTATTTTTTTAAGGCATACCCTCTTTACATTTTTTAATTTCCTTTGTCTGTATACAAAATATGGAACCTTTGCAGCATGCAAGGATGAACATATTTGGCACTTCCATAGTCAATCATTAAAAATGAAACCTATTAGTATAGGAACCTAACAGTGGCTCCACTTGGGGATGGATTTTCCTGGTGAAAAGCCAAGAACAGCAGGTCAGATGGCCTTATTCTTAATTGGCTGTTGTAATTCAAAACCTTTTTCTCCTGGAAACCAATGATCTAAACCTTTGTAGCCTGTTTGCAGTCCTTATGAGCTGATCTGTGCAAAATTACAGCTCTGCCTTTGTTGGTTTCTCTGAGTGTCAATTATCATGTTTGTACTTCCCAAGTTTTCCTTTTGATTTCTTGTGGTGAATTCAAAATACATACCAAACTTGGTGTAATTCCTTGACCTTTTCCTCAAAATCTGCTGCATCTTGTCCCTTACTTAATTGCTGTAAATGAAAACTGTTGGAAATAGAAATATTTATGTACAATATACAATGGTGTTATGTTGATCAAAGGGAATCAAAATAGTGCTTGATCATTTGCCCATTGACTGGGCCCTCTTCAGTATCTGTGCCATCCAAACTCCTCAAAAAATAGGTGTTGTTACCTTGTACAGCCTGAATAACAAATGGTCCCTTCCAAAGAAAATCAAATTTCCCATGTTTCCCTTTATCTTCCCTCCTGGAGTCCCATTTCAGCACTTTGTTTCCTATGAAGCAATCTTCAGCTTTTGTTCTTTTATCAAAGATCTTCTTGAGTTTATCTTGTAGTAATTGGGTTCTGTGATATACTTCTTCTCTTGTTTGCTGTAAATGAATAGTTTGGTTGATCCTTCTCTGAATATCATTCGGCTCTGCTTGTATTTCTTGCAGCAACTTGATCACAGGGATTCCTAAAGAGGAGGGGAAAACAACCTCTAGACCATACACTAATTCATATGGACTTGTTACAATGGACCTTTTTGTGGTCAATCTGTCTGCCAATAGTGCATTCACAAGTTTTTTGTGCCAATTCTTTTTATTCTCTTCCAGGACCTTTTTTGATGATGTTGATGAGGCTTTTGTTAGATGACTTTGCTAGGCCATTACCTTGAGGGTAATAGGCTGCGGAGTGGCCCAAGGTAATGTGGTACCTATGACAGAAGTTAATCATTCTTTTGGATTTAAAGGCAACTGCATTGTCTGTTATTATCTTTTCTAGACAACCAAATCTAGATAGTATATTGGTCTATAGGAATTGCATGATGATTGAGTCATTGGCTTGCCTACAAGGGATGGCCTCTATCCACTTGGTAAAGTAATCTGTGGCTGTCAAAATCCATCTATGCTGGCCAGAAGATGAAGGGTGGATCTCCCCAATGAAGTCTAAACCCCATTGTTGAAATGGCCTTTCAGTTGAAATGGGTTTGAGGGGCAAGGGCAACAGCTTTTTCTTGCCTTCAAAGATTTGGCATTTATGGCAAGACATTACAAATTTTTTTACATCAGAAAATAGGGAAGGCCAATAAAATCCAGCCCTTAGGAGTTTGTCAGCCGTAGATTTCCAATATAAGTGCCCTCCACAGTCTCCAAGGAGATTGTAAAAAGGCTTGATTGTTCTGTGGAGTCGCCATCTCTTATTCGTTATCCAATTCATTGATGTCAAGGGCTTGAAAGTTGGTTTCAGTCATCAATTTAGCTAACCCTTGTCCTTTTATGAGTTTTTTTGGCTTGATCTCAATGTCATACTCTAGAATGTTGGCTATCCATTTGCCCCTTTTGCCTTCAATTCCTTCTTGAGTAAGAATATCTTTAACCACTGCATTTGGAACATAGGCAATTATATGAGAGTACAGGATATAAACTCTGAAATCCTTGATGGCTTTTACAAGAGCATAAGCTTGTTTTTCCATGATTTGATACTTCAAAGGGGCATCTCTAAGTGCTTTGCTAAAAAATGCAATGGGCTTCTCACATCCTTGGTCATCCTTTTGCAATAGGACAACAACAATTGTATGCTCCGATGCCAAGGAAAAAATGATGAAATCTCTATCAAACTTGGGGCTTGTGAGGACTGGTGTTTTTGCTAGGGCTGTTTTGATGTCCTCAAAGGCTTGCTTGGCTTCCATCATCCATTTGACTTTAAAATATTTCTTCAGCATATTATTCAACAGTCTTATCAACTCAGCGAAATTGGGAATGAACCTTCTTAGGAAATTAATCTTCCCTAAAAAAGCTTGCAGTTCTTTGATGTTTCTTGGGTGAGGCACTTGGAGGATAGCTTGAATTCTGTCTGGGTCAATTCTTATACCATCTTTTGAAATTATGTGACCTAGGAGTTTGCCTTCTTCTAGGCCAAATAGTGATTTCTTTGGGTTCAATGATATGCCATATTTTCTACAAATTAGGAACACTTGTCTGAGATGTTTTAAATGTTCTTGGTTTGATTTTGAGAAAGAAGTGAGATCATCAAGATATATGACTAAGAAATCATGGATCTCTTTAGCAAAGGCTATATCCATTGCTCTCTGAAATGTGGCCCCTGCATTTTTGAGTCCAAAAGGCATTTTGACATACTTAAAGGTTTCCCAAGGTGTTGTAAAGGCAGTTTTGTCCTGATCATCTGGGTGGACTAAAATCTGATTAAATCCTGAAAATCCATCTACCAATGAGATCCTAGAAGCTCCCACAAACCTTTGTAGGATATGATCCATTTTTGGTAAAGGTTAGTGATCTTTGAGAGAGACTTTATTCAAATTTCTCAGGTCAACACAAAGCCTTATCTCTCCGGTTTTCTTCCTAGTAGGCACTAGATTTGAAATCCACTCTGAGAACCTGATAGGTGCAATGATTCCGGCTTCATACATTCGTTTAAATTCTTTTTCAATCAGGGGAAGGAGGACAGGATTCACCCTTCTAAGCTTTTGTTTAAAAGGTTTCTGATTTTCTTTCAAGGGTATAGTATGTTGGATGACTGAAGTATCATAGGAGTTGAGGTCCTCATAACTCTAGGAAAAGACATCTTGGAACTCTTTAAACAAGTTAATGTACTTTAACTTCTGATCAGCAGGCAATGCTTTGGAGAGTTTTATCATTTTGGGGTTTTCTGAGGTCCCAATATTACAATCCTCAATTTCTGCATTGAGAGGTTGGATCTTTGGCTTTCTAGGAATGTCATTTGAATCAAATATGTCCTCCAAGGAGTTAAGCCTGTGGGTAGGAAGTTATCCTTTAGTTCAATTACTTCAGATTCTTCCTCAATAATTTCATTAAAATCTGTTTGTTTCAGCTCTTGTAAATTTGTACAGTCAAAGTTTGTTGGATGCAAAATCAGATTTGTTGTTTCAGCTGATATGCTTTGCTCACTTTGGTCTGTTTGTTGTTTATCCTCAATGGTGCTTGTGTCAATGTTTATACTTGAGAATTCTTCTTTCAAAGTCAGGAAATTATTTATTTGTGTATCATTTTCAAACACCTGCCAGTTTTTAACATTATCTGGGACAGCATGTCTGTGTTTGATTTCAGCAGTGAAGTGGTGGTTGGGCTCAAATGGAAGCTTTCAAGTGCTGGCAAAAGTTGCCAAACTATGTACATGTAAATTATGGTTTCTTGGAATTTTAGTGAGCTGAAATTCTAAGAAGTTATTAAGTAATTCAGTTGCTGCTCCTCTATAAGACCTCAGCCTGAGATCATTTGTAACAAAATTTCCCTTCATCTGTTGTATAATCAAATCTGAATCCCCTAGAATGGAAACCTTAGTCGCCCCTAGACTTCTAATCAGTTTGAGACCCAATAGAAGGGCTTCATATTTGGCCATGTTGTTTGTACATTTGAAATTTAGCCTATATGCATGACCTCGAGCATGGCCATTTTGCATGTTGTGTATCCAAATCCTTGCCCCTACTCCTAATTTGTTCACCAACCCATAAAACTCTAAGTACCATAAGGTTTCTTGGTTATGACTATCCTTAATAGTTTTGGAAGCTTGTTCAATGGGCAGGTTTGGCTTTTGTAACTCATATGATATGTCATTTTGCTTTGTTGTGTCAATCACATCAAGACTTTTTTGATCTAGGGCACTAGATTTTTCATTCGTGCTTTCTGTTTGTGCTGTCATTGGGAGTTTGACATCAGTTTTGGGGCACATGTCAGCATTGTATAAAATGAATGAATCCATGTCAGAATGCACATAATAGATGGGGAAGTTTTGGGGTTTTTCTTGACTACTAACCATATATTTCATCAATGTTTACTGGTACAATCTCTTTGGCTGTCCAAAGACTGAAATAGTGGCATAGGACATGTCCAGTTGCAAAGATCCTTGGAGTTTTTCACCCTGAGATCTGGACAAAAGCATACCATACTTAGGTGGGATATCAGCTACCACCACATCCATCAAGATTTTGTTAGCTGGATATTGGACTAATGATACACAAAGGTCTTTGATTAGGCCTAGACACCTAACCTGGCTGGAATCAAATGAGAACAAGTCTTTATAGGGTCTTGTGATGTCTAGATCCAATCTTTCCATCACAGACTTAGGCATTAGATTATGGGAGGCTCCTGAGTCAAACTTTGCATTATGTAACACTTTGTCATGAATGTTTAAGCTCACATAAAATGGAGGAACTCCACCATCCATTGTATTTCCATTGACTTCAGGACCAAAAAACAGTTCTGGTTGATCATCAAGAACATTGACTGCATCCTTATTCTCTGGTATTTGTAGAGACCTATTGATTTGTTGTCTGTACACCTCATGTTTGGCCAATTCAGAGAGAGGAATAGCTAGTTTCAACTTGCCAATTTCTGTTTCTAAGTTAAAAGGTTTTTGTATGTGAATTTTTACATTATGGACAACAATTTTTTCATTTTCAGCTGAATTTTCAGGGATCTTCTCTTGATTATGAGTGTTGTTATGAGGTACATCTGATTTGAAACTATTTTCAAGAGGGTGATTCAAATTTCCCTTTGAAGAATGGGATGTGTATGACTGATTGCTTGAAGGCTGTAAGTCTGATACATCTTCCACAGTGACTTCCTTTGCGTCTGGGTCTGTTTTATCAGAGGGTTCTGTTCGGACAACTTTTCTGTTGTTTTCTTCGGCTGCTTGGTATCCTTCAGCTTAGTAGGTTGAGGCACATCTATGGTTCTGCTTCTCAATTTGTACTGTTTATGAACCTCATAGATTGTTGCATCATAGCCTTCCCTAAAATCAAATAACTCTCCAGATTTGGTTTGAAATTGGTTGAATTCGTGGGCCTATTGGTCATCTTGTGTTAGGAAAATTTGTTGTTCGCTATCTAAACCCATTAAGTTAATGTGAGGGTCCTCTGTTGGTTCACTAGAGGTTGAGACCTCTGCATAATTCTCTTGAAATGGAGGTCTGATATTCCGATCAGGACCAGCTCTTCCAGCATTTGGGTTTTGATTTTTTCTAAAATTTGGATTCCTGGTTGTGTTACTTGTTTGACCTTCTCAAGGTGATTTTCTCTCAATAGTATCTACCCTATCTCCCAATCTATCCATCCCTTTGATGATTGCATCAAGTTTTTTCTCAAATGCTGAAGGTTCTTCTTTGAATGTTGTTCTTCTTTCAGTTCTAGCCCGATTTCGTTTAGCAATCAGGTTTGCCTCCACACTAACAGCTATATTCTGCATGTCTGCTAAACTGGGAGGGGCTCTTTCCCTCAACTGATATGCCATGTCAGGATCAAATCCATCAGGGAATTTGATTAAGGCCAAGTCAAGAGGAGGTCTAAGGTTTTGAGGAATGGCATTGTATACATTATTAAACCTTGCACAATAGTCTTGGACAGTTTCTTATGGGCCCCTTTTTAAATTGTCATATTCAATTAAAATGTGTAAAGGGTCTTTCTTCTTTTCCCATCTGTTTAAAAAGGATTGGTAAAGGGCATCTAGATTAGCTATAGAATTTGTAGCAAGTGCTCTAAACCAGGTCCTTACATCACCAGTTAGACTTTGGACAAAGATCTTCATTCTCACATCATCATCGTCAATTTCATAATTTTCAAAATAGTCTTGCATTTTCTTAGTGTGTTTCTGGGCTATATGGGAGCCAGTACCATCAAAATAAGTGATCTTACTTTGATAATCTTGAGGCATAGCCCCTAGATTGGCAGGAAACTACAAAGGAGCATAACGGTTGGCCATATTTACAGGGATAAATGGGGCAACAGGAAGAAATGGGACAGCTGGAACAACAGGGACAGAGGAAGAAATATGTGCAGTAGATGGAGGAGTGGAGAAGGTGCTTTGAGAAGTGGATGAAGAACTAGGGGAAGCAAGAGTAATGTGAGGACGAAATGAAGCTTTAGCAGGAGTTGGGATATAATTCTGCTGAACAGTTTGAAGCTCTGAATCAGAAGATTTTTCTTGTTCTTCTTGTTTCCTAAGGGTCTTAAGGATCAAATTAGGATTTTCAAAAATAGCTGGAGGATTTGGATCAGGATTTGATCTTGTATAACGAGTTTTCTTCTTTGTAGCCAACTTCTAAATTTGTTTTTGGTGTTTTTCTGGGAATGTTTTACAATTACAGCTTTGGACAATATCTTACAGGAAATTCTTTTGGAAAATAAGAGGCTTTGGGCTTTCTTTTGAATACTTTGAAACAGGGAAACTGATCAAGTCCCCATTGGAGTCACCAATGATGTTATCACTCAGGTTGTTCCCTGCCTCCTGAAGGGAATATGGCCGAGGTAACCACTAACCAATCTTTTAGCTGCAGGTCCTAGCCTACCTGCAACCAGAGAGGGCTCTGTCTTTGTAATTTAGCTTTGTTTTGGAGTATTTTAGGCTAGTTATGATGAACAGGGTTTGGTTTTAAGTTTTTTGGATGGTGATTTCAAACAGATCTGAGATGCAAGTGTAAAACAGTTTATTCCATTGGGCAGTGGAGTCAATGATGGTGTACTACTGAAAGTGTTTCTTGGGGAAATGGTAATGCTACAGAGCAAGATAGGAAACCTAGGAACAATTTTCAAATCTGGAAATGATGGAATGAAGTCAGGGAATGAAAGGCAATCAAGAATCTCTCATTATACTGGCAGAGGGAAAGCGTATGACTATTATGCAGGAACAATTAAGGATTCCTAAACAGTATTCAAAATGAAGGAATTAGTGCAAACATGAGCAGTTAAGAATTCATATTTATGACTAATTCTGAAGAAAACATGATAAATAACAAAGATTGAACACAGGGTGTATTTAAACAAATCCTGGGCTATTCTTCTTCTCTGTTACCAAGAATATGAAACATATGTGAAATTCGTGAATGCAGAAAACATAAAACACAGTTTAGAGTAACTTATTGATCCATAGAATGACACAAGAATTCTGTAGCAGGTCCCAGAACATCGAGTCCACCTTCAGGCGGTCTAGAAACAGTGAAATTCAACATCCATTTGTATTAAAGAGTCTCAGAATTTAAAGCGCAGTCCAGAGAGAAAATCACCAACCCCTAATACATTATATGGGGAGGAATTTATACAAAAATGAAATATAAAATATCTTGCAGATAAGTCTTCATGCAATAACTTTCTCTACCAACTTTTCAAAAAAAGTAAATGAGAGAAATAAATGCGGCAGTGATTGTTGGTGTGCATAGCTGTCCAATTTGTCAAAGATATTTGACTTTCTGGACTGAATGAGTCGACAAGAGCTACGTTTTTAATCTGCGGGTCCTGCTTTTGCTGTCTTGCTGTCCATACTTGGTCTTTTATTAATGAGTTGTAGTCATAATTTGACCCTTTCCTTGTGTTGTTTTTACTGCTTGACAAGTGGCTCATGTATCTAAGTTTGCTGACCTGTGGCTGACCAAAAATCTGTAGCTAATCAGAAGGGAACATAAATCAAATTACCTGGGTAGAACTTCCAGCATTGCTTGCCACCAATCATCTGGAGGTAGCTAATGTCTTAGTATCTTTATGAGTGTTTAATCAACTTCAGTGTATCTATAAAAGTTGGGTTGAACCTCAAAAAGATGAATTATCTCATGTTCAATGTAAAACAGGTTTTCTAATTTGTCATAGAGACTTTGTCCAGAGGGAGGCCCTGTTTCTTCTAAGGTACTTGAGGATGCTGTAATCTGATTGGAAACATAATTATTGATTCTGGTAGTATATTGTTCACAGGACAGTAGTTTTCCAGCACTAGTCAATAGGCTGGGTAATCCTCTGCTCTGCAATGCTGTCATCTTTATCTTGAAGTCATTTATTTCTGCCTGCATTTCCTGGCACTTTCTTTCTAGAGTCTACACAAAATTTCTCATGGTCAACACCTTTTTTGCTGTCAGAATAGTATCTATCTTGCTACTGATGTCTAATGCTGCCAATTCCTCTTTGGTATGAGTGTTAAGGAAATGAATCATTTTATTGGCCTACTTAGGCATATTCCCCAATGCTGCCCTATCCCTCTGAGTCTCAAATTGAGCTAGGCCTATCAATTCGATTTGTTCATGTATGGCTTGAATTGATCGCCATTGGTCAGTGATTGCTTGGCCAATTTTGGCCCACAAAATATTCTTGACTTCAGCTAAAGTTTTGTCTAAAGTAAGCTCCTTCTCTAAGGCCTTTATTTTGTTGTCCAAGGCTTTTATTTCTCTTTGTTTCTCAGCCACTGTAATCTTCGACTTGTCATAGCTTGCCTCCAGCTTGGCCAACTTTTTTTGGCCTCTTTCACCTTTGTCACTTGAACTTCTAGCTCTTTGACTGCTTTCATCATCTCTTCCATACTCATGCTAGATTCTGGTGCTGTTCTTGCTGCTGCTATAGCATCTGTAGTTGATGTAGTTGTTGTAGTTGTTGTGGATGCTGAAATGACAGGAGGGATTGTTGCTGCTTGTGTGGGAGGAACAATGACAACAGTTGGAGCTGTTTGAGGTGGCTGGGAGGTCGACTCTCCTTGCTTGCCTTGCAATGCTCTTTCCAACTCTTCCTCCATCTGTATTATTCTTTGATTCATCCTCATGAGCAGATCCATTGTATCATCGGCTTCTTTCTCTTGCACAAGTTCTGCAGTTTGAGGGTGGATAGTTGCAGGCAGCTTCACTTGTTTTTTGAGTGCAGCAATATCATCTTCTTTCTTCTTCATGAGGGCTTTGATGCCCTTGGCATACTTAGGATCATGCCCTAGATCCACAATAATTTCCTCTAATGTCTTTATTCTGTTATCTTTGGCTGAGGAAGACATTCTCTCTAAATCCAACTGAGTGTTTGTATTTTTTAATGATTCCTTCAGTTGATGGACCAACATAGCCTTGTCTGCTAGAGTGGCATAAACCATTTCACCTATTTGCTTGTGAAGCTCTATTTGGTCCATCGGGTGTATGTCCTTGGCGAGGACCTCTAGGTTTGTCTTTATTCAATCTGCAGTTGTTTGGGGCTGTGGAACTTTAGGCTTGAAATGGCTTAAGATCATTTTCTCCTCCTTGATGTCATAAGCTGCCATCAATCTTTGCTGTTTGGAGGGTGTTGCTTTCAGGAATTGATCATACAACTGTATTCTTAATAGCTCATTATGGGCCTTGATTTCCATGAAAGTTCCTTTAATGCCAGATGGTTGTTTGCTTTGCTGCCTAGAGGAGGACGCCTCCATGCCATGCTACCTCTGTTTCTCTTGTTGGAATGAGCTGGTAGTTGTTTGCTGGCTTGTTTCTCTCTCCCTCCTCGGATTCTCTATGATTTCTTCACTAATTTCCTCCTCAACTTGAGGGTCAAATCCTTGTCTTTTGGCTTCTGGTTGCTGTGCTGACCCACTTGGAGGTGTGGTCTCTTCCCTATCCCGCTTCTTGTAGGAATTTACAGGGTAAGTTCCTCAGACAGAACACCAAAAGGACACCGCTCACAAACAGATCACAGATCAATACACCAGTATTTTGACGTGGTTAAAACCCTCAGAGAGGGAAACAGTCCACGGCCTATGCCAACGTGGGCACTACATGCAATTTATTAATAAAAGAATGAAAATTTACATAAGTTTCTCTCATGCAATGGTGAACCTAACAAATGACCCTCCATGCGCTTTAAATAGAATTCATGGACCAATCGGGTGTCAAGCCACGGATCAAGTGTCGGTAATACCGAGGAGAGAATGAACCGTCGGATCACTACATATCGTGACCGTCAGATTTTAAGTTACAAATGTACATGTTAAAGAAACACACTTTACCTAACTCTATACTAGACCAAGTTATACTTAACTATTCCTACGTGTCAGAATATCCTAACACTTCTTACCTCTTTCCTCATTAAGAGGAGTCTGTGAAGCTGGAATCTATGATGCCTTAGCCTGCTGTGGAGGGGCTTGCCCTTGACTCTGCTCCTTTGAGGTGGTAGGCTGTTCTGTCCTTATTTCCCGCTCTGCATCCATCACCTCCTTGCCTTTTGTTGTACCTGTTGCTGGTGTAGATCTTCCTTGGGTAGCTTGTGAAGTTGCAGCAGTAGATGCACCTTCTCCAACTTGTTGTGGCAATTTGAATGTCACCTGCTCACAAGAATCCAAGTCAAGAGTTTTTTCCAAATCTTTCACATTTTGCTCCATTATTTCTTCTTGAGTGAATTCTTCAACTAGTGTACCTTGCACCCACTCATCTTGATTAGAAAATTGTTCAAACTGTGGGATTTTACAATGCTCATAGGCTGATAGCCTGTATTTTATTCTTCTGGCATTGATAAAGCCATCTGGATCATAAGGGACCCACCAAAAACTCCTCTTCAATTTGAGTTTCTCCCTCAATATTTGATCATCATCTTGCCAACCTTATTTCTTGTTCATGATAAAGGGGCCTAGTTGGTCTTTGAATTTCAGGTGAGCCTTTTTCTTGGCACTATGAAAATGAGTTAAATCTGAGTTAATGAGTTGCCTGTAATATTCCAAGGCAAATAGTCTCATTGGCACATATCTTGGCAGCCTGTAGGGACAGAGCTCACAACCATAGATCCTAATGACAATGTGATTCTGGTAGAAGTACCAGTCACCTATTTTGTAGTTCTTTGAAAGCTGCAATATTTTCTGCATGTCATAGGATAGCCTAGCAGGAGGAGCTCTCTTCAGAAGACAAGAAACTAGATAGGCAAACAGGTCAATGAACTCACAATATGAGTAGGGGGCATTGTGGACTTCATGAAAGGCTGAAGTCCAGAAAATTACAGACCTCTTTTCTCCTTTAGGATCCAATCTTTTGATGGGGCATTGGAAGCAGTCTGGCGGATAGTGCATGAATAAGTGGTAGATGTAAGAAGAGTATTTGAAGACTCCCTCCCTATCTAGTTTCATTAGTTGGTCATGTATCTTATTGGAGATGAATTTGGCATAATTGTACTTGATAGCAGGGGCTGTCCTGGGCTATATGCAGACAACATGACTAGTGTAGTTTCATCAATGTGCTCACTTGTTTTGAAACCCAACACATAAGAGATCATATCAACTAACAACTTGCCTACTTCATTGAAATTTACATAGAGAAAAGGAGGTGGCTCTGTAGGCTGGCGATCTGCTCTCATGAATACTTTGGCAATTCGGGCTATTTCTGAGCTGGAGAGTTTAGGACCTTCATCAAGTAGGAATTTCATGGAGAGAGGGACCAGAAGCTGAGTCTGCTTGAAGTTTAGCATTTGGTTGTTTGAATCAGGAGTTATATGGAAGAGGATGCTCCCAGATGGAGACTTGATTTCTCTTTGATTTGGCTCATAGTTTTCAGCACAGAGGTGGATTATTTCAGGGAAAATGTTGACAGAAGGGAGGAAGTAAATAGGCAAGTTTGATTCCCATATTCCATACAAATCACAGTTGCTCAAAAAACTGTTTCTCAACTGACAGAATGTCTGGAGGTAATTTATGTCCCCAATCAAGTCTTGAATTAAGTGGTCCTTAACAGCCAAAGGAATTGCTTCAAGTTCCTTGTGAGGTGCATTAAGAGGAGTGATGTTTAAGGCTGCTGGAGTGGCCATCTTTAACTTCTCTGTGTTTGTAATCTTGAATTTGGATTAGTGCAACAACTGAAGACTGAACTGCCTCTAAGGCTTTGTCAAGGAGATGAAGACTAAGCTTTGATATAAAACTGGCCTCACTGTGTAAAGTTTATGGTATAAAGGCAAATTTTGCAGAGTTTAGACAGGGTCTTCTAATGAGTGTGATGGATTTACAGGCTCTGTGAGTAAAATGCAGAGGAAATGGGATTGAGTTTTAGCCAAACGGGCGAAATTTGGAGAGGATTTTGACAACTGAACTCAATGCATGGGCAGTTTGAAGAATCTGCCGGCGGAAATGGGCTCAAAGTGCGTCTTAATGGCCGATTTGTAGAGGAGGGAAAAGTTTTCCGGTTTGCTTTATGGGTCACCAACGGGTAAATACCTGTTTTTTAATGGCGCAGAGGGCAATTAGCAGGTCCAATGCCGAGCTGAGGGGTCGAAATTGCAGGAGGAACTCGCTTGGTTGAGAAATCTGGAGTGGTGGTGGCAATTTCGTCGTAAACGACATGCAGAGCACTCCCCTAGTGAACCAATAGAATTGAAACAAAATGTCATTTTCACGCTTTTTAACAAAATTTGGACATTTCGGCGCTTTTTGGCGCGTTTGATTGATGACGTCAGCATGACGTATTTTGGCGCGTAGTGGGTACGGGACGGTGACGTGGCAGCTGACGAGGATGGTGACGGGGCGCTAACGTCAGCAGGTGATGTGGCGGTACTGCAGCGGAGTGGGGTGCCGACGTGGACACGACATCATCAGTGACGTGGGAGCTGACGTCAGGGGGTAGGTGGCAGGCGGTTTTCGGTTTTCCCCGCACCACTTTTGGCCTGCGGCGTTATTGCAGAGGGGGGCTCCGATCACGCCAGGAGATCGACGCATGGTGGGGGTATGGTAGTAATACCGCCCATCCCCCGGACTCTAACCTTCGGCGAATAAGGGGCTCCGATATGGCCGCCAACCGTCATATCTACGGTGCGAGATCGAACAGTGGACGGGTGTTAAAAGCTGCAGGGTTTCACAATGAGGGGGGCCTGCGTATCATTTAAAGTTAAATAATGCTTCGGGGAGTAATAAACTTTGGTTATGGCGGATCATTGATTCATTTAACCCAAAGTTTTAATGAAACCCGATATATATATGGACGCGAGGGTTTAACATATAGTCAGTGTGGGGGGGGTTTGCAATACGGTTATTTATTTAACAAGTGATTAAATAAACTCCAGGGTTTTATGAACACGGAAGGGTTAATATGAAGTCCCAAATGGACTTAATATATCCCGAAACTTAAGGTTATATGGCTATAGTGCCACGGGGTAGGGATATTTACACTTTTTTGGGGTTTTTTATATAGTTTTTTGTGTAATAGGGATGTGAAAATGTTTTTAGGGAGCTAAATAATAGAGTTAGAGGTTAGTATGACTTTGTGAAATGAAACAGCATGAGCGAATGCCAATTTTGTGGAATGAAACTTAGGCATAGGGAAATGGAAGGAGTTTGGAATGATGATTTTTACACAAGAAATGTGGCTTCTTTTCCTTGAGTAAACTCAGAGTTTGACTTAGCACTTCTCCAGAATGAAGTGAAACAGGACTATTGGACAGATCCCAAGGTCCTTGAGGGGATGTTAGTTAGAGATTTCTGGGGGAATGAAAGGGGAATTAGTCATGCTTCCATTGTTTATACAACCAAACACTGCGTTGGTACTTGTGTCATTGATGAAATGGGTCCTTCTTGACAAGACAAATAATGATCACACACTTGCTTCTACAACCTCAAACTGCCTACTCGGCCTAATACACCTAACATTTTTTCTTCCTTTGGACTGGGTGCATTTGGACTAGCAAACCCTGATTGTCCTCTTTTCTTTCGACTGCCCTCCTATCTAAATGTACCCTTATCTCTTCCAAGGGCCCAGATTAAGCAGTTGGGCTCCTTAATTTCTCTACCTATCTACTCATCTGCCAAGCTTGAACTGTTTGGACAGATATGCATTCTCTATTCTACAACAACAAATTTAAATATGGAATGGTCCGAATTGAACTGTTGGGCCATCCATCAAGTGTGATAAGCAGTAATATCTCCACATTGTGAACTTGCAAATAAGACAGCAGTGGCATTTTGATTGGCCACTTTCTTGGTCTTTTGGTTTGGGGTTCATTGTTACTCTTTTTCTGACCAATTCATTTTCTTGCCTTTTGATTATTTTTTTAAGGCATACCCTCTTTACATTTTTTAATTTCCTTTGTCTGTATACAAAATATGGAACCTTTGCAGCATGCAAGGATGAACATATTTGGCACTTCCATAGTCAATCATGAAAAATGAAACCTTTTAGTATAGGAACCTAACATATCCAATCTGGTTGGATAATAGAAATGGCGCATAACAATGCTTCCACATCCTCATCATTTCTTGAGAATGCATCTGCCACCACATTTTTCTTCCCTTTTTTGTAGATGATTTCAAAGTTATAACCCAACATCTTTGTGACCCAGTTTTGTTGCTCTTCAGAGGATAATCTTTGTTCTAAAAAGTATTTAAGGCTATCATGATCCGTTTTTACCTTGAAGTGTCTTCCCATTAGGTAGGGTCACCATTTCTTAAGTGCATGGAGTATTGCCAACATTTCCTTCTCATAAATAGCTTTGTGTAAAAACTTTCCCTTGATTGGACGACTTTCAAAAGCAATGGGTCTTTCATCTTGCATTAAAACAACACCAATTCCGTTTCCTGAAGCATCACATTCCACAATAAAGGTTTTTGTGAAGTCCGGTGTAGCTAAGACAGGTGCTTGGCACATTGCCTCTTTAAGATGTTCGAAGGCCTTTGTGCTTCTGGAGTCCATGAAAATGCATCTTTCTTCAATAATGTTGTTAGAGGTGCTTCTATTCTCCCATAATTCTTAACAAACTTGCATAATACCTGTCAACCCGAGAAATCCTCGCAGATGCTTTATGGATGTGGGGATTTTCCATTCCTTAATGGCTTTAATTTTGCTAGGGTCTACCTTAACTCCTTCATGAGATACCATATGACCCAGATATTCCACCTCTTGTACTCCAAAGAAACATTTGGATCTTTTTGCATATAATTGTTTCTCCTCCAATAGTTGTAGCACCCTGTCAACATGTTCAACATGATCCTTCCAAGACTTGTTGTAGATTAGTATATCATCAAAAAATACTAACACAAATTTTCTAAGGAAGGGTTTGAAAATGGAATTCATCAAACCTTGAAATGTAGAGGGTGCATTGGTAAGGCCAAAAGGCATGACCAAAAATTCATAATGACCCTCATGAGTTCTAAATGTTGTTTTCGGAATGTCTTCAGTCTTCATTCTGATTTGATGATATCCTGAATGAAGATCCAACTTGGTGAAGTAAATTGATCCATGCAATTCATCCAGTAATTCATCAATGACAGGAATGGGAAAGTTATCTTTAAAAGTGAGCTTGTTGAGCTCCCTATAGTCCAGACACATGCACCATGATCCATCTTTCTTGTGCACCAATACTACTGGAGCCGAGAAAGAACTTTGACTTGGTTGAATTATACCAGCCTCTAGCATTTCTGCCAAACCATACGTTCATTTCACTCTTTTTGGACATAGGGATACTTTGTACGGCCTGATGTTTTGGAGGAACACCTTCCTGGAATAGATGAAAGCATGATCATGATCACCACAAGGTGGGAGACCTTTAGGAGTCCCCAATACCTTGGAAATGAATTACCAGGACTTTTTGGAGATCTGGAGAAATAGATGATTCCGATGTGGAAACATCTAGCGAACATAATTGTGCAATTACACCTCTTTGTTCCTTTTTTAGAAGCTTTGTCATGCCATTAGAGTTGATTATCTTTCCTAGTTTCCCTACAATACCCCTTAATTCAACTTCTTTTTCTTCCACATAAAATTTCATTAAAATTTCTTCAAAATTAAAAGCTATTGTACCCAAGGATTGTAGCCATTGGACTCTTATTACAACATCAACACCTCCCATTAGAATGGAAAGCATTGGACTAGTCAATACATATTCTCCCATGGATAGCTTGATATTATGGCACTTTCCTGGGAAATTTATTGTTCCTCCATTTGCAACCATCACTTGACACTCTGGTGTTGGATATAGGAAGCAGTTCAATTCTTTTGCTACCTTACAGTGAATAAAATTGTGGGTACTTCCTGAATTAATCAACACTATTACCTTTTTCTTCTTGATTTGTCCTTCTATCTTGATGGTTTGAGGAGTGGTAATTCTCGCCAATGCAATACAAGATATCGTCGGATTCATTTGTTCTTCATCTAGGCTTTGTTCCTGGAGTATATCCTCTTCTTTTGACTTTTCTTGCTCCTTTTCTTCTTCCTCTTCACAATCTATGTAGAATAATTCTTCTCAGCACACTTATGACCTTTAGTGTATTTACTATCACAACAATAACAAAGCCCTTTTGCTCTTTTTTCTTCCAATTGTTGTGGTGTCAAACTTATAGGTTGTGGAAGACTAGGGACAACACTTCCATCTTTATAGTTGTGAGTGGTATGCTTCTTGGTTGCCCATAATTTTGCTTTCCATTTTTCTTGCTAACCTGAATGCCTTCTCTAATGAATCAGGTTCCCAAAGGCGAACATCATGTTGGATATTATCCTTTAAAGACCCTATGAACACACCAATCCTATGCTCCTCTGGAATATCTTTTACCCTTATGTTCAATTTTTGGAACTCCTCAATGTGCTCCATTATTGGACCCTTTTGTTTGAGACTTATCAATTGGCTAAAAAAAGTGTTGCTTTTTGTATCCTCATAATGTGCCATCAATTCTTCCGTAAAAATTGCCCAAGTGATAAATTGTTTACGAGAGCAAGGCCATTGATACCATACAAACTGATTTGGTTCCAAATATAAAGTTTCCATACGTACCTTTTGTGTGTTTTGCACATTATTGAGATCGAAAATTGCTCCATCTGTAATATCCATGTTGCGGGATCCTTGCCATCAAACTTCCTCATATCGATTTTTGGAATATGATGGGTCTTCAATCCCACATTAGAGTCTATGGAATCATGATTAACATTTCTTTTGTTCTCATAATGTGTTTCCTTTACTACTCTTTCACCCTTAGTGACCATTTCTTGTAGCAACTTATTCATATTTATCTTCAATTCGTCCATGTCTGTCTTCAAATCTGTCTTCAAATCGTCCATGTATATCTTCATATCTGTCTTCCAATCGTCCATATTAGCTTCCACACCCTTTATCATAGATTCCATGCAATTTATCTTACCTTCTAATAGCTTTTGTGAGGGTGACATTTTTTGCACTTGGTCTTGTAATTTTGATATATCATGTAGTATTTCTTCCTCTTCTTCATGAGTCATGCTAGAGCTTTCAGGCTCCTTACTAGGTGTTTGCATTTTATTTCCTCGAGGCGTCATTTACCGATAATAATTCTCTACTAGCCCTTTGAATTCCTTCAAAATAAATTTTCAAACCAATCTTAAGCAAAAATTTAAAAACAATCTACACACCTTTTTTTTCTTTGTAGGAGCTCGATATTGCCTCTGATGTATCTCTGTACTTTCAGAACATCAAATTCTGAAATTGTGACCTGTGGCATCCCTCTGTGTCCTCTTTCCAATGCCACCTGTCTGACCCCAGTTGGATTCTCCAATGAAGAGTTATGCCAAATCTCTCATAGTGACCTGATTATAGACCTTTTCAGAAGAGCGAACTTGTATGAAGTGCTAGGTGTCACTATTTTGACCTTTGCCTCTGAACAATATGTACAAGCAACTACAGTCCATCCTCGTTCTATACCTTCTTACGAAATTTCAATCTGATGCTAACAGAGAAAGTTATGACGATTTTCCCCAGGTCACTTGTTTTGAATGTAATTGAGGATTTTGATAAAGGACCAACTTCCTCAAATCATATCTCTGAAATTTTACGGAAAAAATATCTGAAATTCGGACCCGAGATTTAGCGCAATGTCTTCTCAAATGGGTTTTTATTTCGACTTCTGAAACGTTGCAAAACAAAAGTTATAGCGAAAATGCCACGATGAGCTATTTTGAGCAGCGAAACCCTAGAATCCAAAGCTCTGATAGAAAATGTTATGAAACCAGCTCAAGAAAAAATAGAAAATATAGATCAACGCCTTAGAATTAGCCTCTTCAAGGGGGAAACCTCCTTTACATTACATAAATGAACAATTCTTGGATGATACGAATGACAAAACCTCCTTTCTATATATAGGAGTTTAAGGAGTCACAATATAACCCAGCTGACCTAATAATAATAATATAAAGCCACAAAAATAACAATAGAGGGATACTATGGGGCACAGTAATAACAATATGGGTGGAATAGGGGCACAAAAATATTAATAAGGGGTACAACTACCATAGTAATGGGGTAATCACTAGTATAGTCATAAAATAGTAAAACATAAAACATAAAACATAAAACAAACAAGTTGTATAGTCATTACATGAATTAAATAATGATAAATATTAGTATAATAGTGTTACAAAATAGTAAAACATAAAACATAAAACAAACAAGCTGTATGGTAATTACATGAATTATATAATGATAATGATTAGTATAACAATGTTACAAAATAGTAAAACATAAAACATAAAACAAACAAACAATATAG